>JAMKCH010049454.1:0-10993 GCA_023653785.1 Ophioderma brevispina | reverse complement strand
TTATTTTTAGGAGTGGCCACCTATTGTATTTTTAACTAACACCTAAAAAACAGCAACTAGACAAACTAAGCTGATACAACTATTTTGTTTTCCTTTTGTTTTTTCCTAATGAATGTCTAACTGCCCTCCAGGGCGTCGTTAAAACAGATTTTTGCTTATTTGGACATAATGAAAACTACAAAACGATTAAATTGGATACTATTCCTTCCTAAATAACTTTCCTTAGAGACCTAGTCTTATTCAATATGTAGCAAAATCTTTTTAGAAAATTAGCTGCATTCACTATGCTGTGAGCCCTTAAAGAATGTTATCATATTATATATCATGGCCTCAGCAAGGATTTGTATTTGAGCACAGTCTGTCAAAGTTAATGAAGACAAATCTGGAAAGTTCCTAGTTGAAGGTGTATAGCGGGTAGGTGCTGATATTGCTGTAACAGCTTTTAGGATCGGGTCAATTAATTTTATAACCTTCCACACTGCAAATTAACATTTTTGATATGGTCACCTTTTGTGACCAGATATATACTCGAATATGTCATGAAGAAAGCAAATACTCTACTTGTCAGTTGGATATTGAAGTTATTTGTTTATATTCAGGGTTGGGGAAACGTGTTACAATTTAACAAAGATTATTAGTTACAAACAACACAATTTTACATGATTATTTCGTTCAAACATTGAAGCAATAGGAGATATACTAAAAGTACCATTTCACAAAATTTCAATCTTGATATTAAAGGCACTCTCAGTATTCACTTAATCCGAAAACCACAACAAAATTATCAAATTGCATATTTTTTGCATATTGTTAAGGGTACAGGTACACTACCACATTTTTGTTATAACCATGTTAATTTTTATCTTTTTGAAATTTCTTACTATATTAATTTTTCATACGTACCTCTGTTTTCCGATGTGTTGTAATCTACCACTCTTTAGCGCTTTATTCGGTGGGTAAATACCATACACAACTTGTTTTTCTTCCAAGAACCGCAGGTCTCACTTTTTGTCAGTCGTGCCCACCCAGTTTTTTTATTAACTGTGGCTCATTTGTGCTGTGCAAACTTGACTGAACCTCTAGCCTCTTTCCCCTATAAAAGTATCGCATCAAATCCCAGATTGATGATACAGATTTCCATGGTTTAATATATCCTTTGTAAGAAGTCAGAATATGCAAAATATTTTTGCTCCGTAGTTAGGGGGCATTGTTTTTTCCCACCGGTTTGCGTGATATTTTTTAGAAGGTTCTGTTTGATTTTGTGTTTCGTTTTTCAATTTTATTATAGGTATTTTTTAATGTTTATAAAATCTTTCCATCTTATTAAGTCAGGAAGTTGTTTTCCAGTCACTATGTTCATGCGTTTCCCTCTTGCCTGACCTCTCATGTTCTCGTCTTTGGCAGCAATGGTTTTGAACTGACCCTCTAAATTTTATTCCTTCTGTTTTGTTTGTAGGATTTTAATCAACTAAATTACTACAAAAAACTATGCTTACTTTACTGTACAGAAAAATTGTAGCTTTTTTTTTTTGGGCCCTCATTTAACCCTCCATCAGGCACTTTTTCCCACCAACCTTTTGCCCCCTCCTGCTGACCCACAAGTCTGCCAACACCAACTGTTAAATTCCAAAACCAGAGACTTAGCAGGTCTGATAAAGTGCTTGATAAATGCAATATCTCTCCCATCCCTTTGAAAAGATCATTTATATTAAAACCATGAAGTTGTTAACAGATCAACCCGAAAAATTCCTACCAAAGACAAAGCAAGGTACAAATGCATAAACATTACATGTATTCATGTATCTACAACACTGTTTAATCCTCATGTCCACATACACAATTTTTTGCCTATCCTATAATTGCATAACACTACTGTAGTCATGTACCTACCGTGTAAATCCTATGTCCACATACACAATCTTTTGCACTATGCTGTTTTTGTGTCATCTGCAAGAGATGGCGCCTAGTGGTGCGTGTCTGTGTGTGTGTGCTGAGCAGCATTCGAATACGGTTGTCGTTCGCCGGGACAACCCAATTGAGCGCCGGACCACCCAAAAATGATACTAAAGTTGTCCGGCGGACAACCATATAAGCTAGAGCCAGCAGTCACTTTTGACCGCCTCAATCATAAACCCGACACTCTGCCGATAAAATTTAGATATGGGACTCCTTGAATATTTTTCCTTGTCTACCAGTAATTCCGGCCAATAAATTAAATCGCTAGTTTCCAAAACTCACCCACAAAAATAATATCGCTACATTAGTATTCAAGTCCAGATTGTTTGCACCGCTAATAAAACAGCTACATGGAACGCTCTTTTGCTTGACCACACACGGCCTGAGTATTCGGAGTCGACGTTGAATATCACAGTTCGCAAAGGTTGCATCCAAATCGTCATATAATTGCATTCTCCGTAGTGTTTGAACTGCGTTTTCAAATACGGACAGTTAAAACTTTTGGCGGTACAACCCAAAATTGTAACCTGTTGGGGCCGTGGGACAACGACACTTTTCCCCTTAATTCGGCGCTGGTCGCTGATTATCTTGTGTGAACTCCTTTATGTGTTGCTTTATTCTGTCATGTTTCTAATTTTGCTAACTTTGTTTAATTTTAACAAGAAAAGTCCAAGTATACCTTCGTTAACCTGTCTGCTGTCTCAGTCCTTGCGATTTTCTCTTTATATCCTTACTTTCCAGCGAATATAAATGTGCATTTTGTGTTCCAGCACCCTCTTTTTTTATTCATGGTTCCCTAGATATCCTAATGAGAAGCCTTATTCACAAATTGCGTTTAATCCCGAGCTTGCTGTTTTGTGTTATATAATGATTGTTTTCCCCAAGGTCCCATAGGCTGTATTCGTCCTTTACAGACAGAACCATACAGAAATTTCTAATTTGCCCTACAGAATCCGGACTGATTTGCACGTAAAGATTTTTGGTGCACATGAATTATAAGGCTACATTTAGATTAATATAACAATCTCAACTTTTTGAGGTAATCAGGGGACGAGGTTGTGGATCACTAATGCCCCTTTAAAAAGGGATATCCCAAGTAGCAATTTTGCTAATCCGAAATCATCATAAAAATCCATGTATTGGTATCTTTGTCACTGACATGGATGTCACACAGCTGTTTGAAAGTCCTCCTTTGTATGACAAAACCAGAATAAACAAAAATTATCACTGGCCGACACACTTTTGACAACTGATTTGGAATATTACCACTAACTACATTCTGTGAAAGTTACGAAATTTCATTGCGGGCCACATATTTTTTTTTCCTTAAAATCTAGTTTTCCCCTTCCACGTCTTTCTATGGGAATGGGCATATAGAGGGGGGGCGCTATAACTACAAACTATGACCTCTCTAGGCCTATATGTCAAATTCCCGCAATGGATTTGTCTGATTTTTGGCAGAGATGACGCTCTTTCATGTCCTACTTATATCATTTTGCCAAACGTTTCGCCACTGGCTTAAAATGTTCTAAAAAGAATTTTTTAAAAAAAGACAATTTGTATGGGGGGTCAAACAGCTGTGATGTGCTATAAACCTATAAGTGGTTGGCTTGAAATCCACATATTAAACACAACAGTAAATTTTTCAGAATTTTAGAATTTTTATATCTGGCATAAAAATTCTGTTTTGAGATCAAAAGCCCTTTCCCTGCATGCATCTACAGGTTGATCTCAAACACTCTAGTGATCTTTGTTTTATTCCTCTTCTGTCTGTGTTGTGTAGCACAATCAGCTGTTTAGTGTACATTTTGCCTTATACCATCACTGCATTCAATTGTGGAACGGTATGGCAAATTTCAGTCAAATACTTATCATTTTTAAAAACTATTTGGTGATTGTTTTCCTTTATTACAGTAGTTGAATGAATTGTGTGTAACACACGTTCCCTGATTCCATAATCTAATTTAAATAAATTTACTTTTGTAAATCCCCCTCTTGCATTTTGTCTGTCTGCTTATCCTTAGCGTAGCCGGTGGGGGAAATGGGGGGTAGAGTGCCCCCTCTAAAATACTTGATGGAAATCCGGGAATAAAACACGGATATTCTGGTAAATCAACCCTGGGCCTTGTTTCGATTCTTTGCCCGAACGGACACTAACTGGCACACGTATTCAATTGAGGTTTGTATCGTTGAACACTGCCGTTTTCTTCCTTTTCTGCCGATTCTAGTCGTCTTCAGTTGAAAAAAGTAAGTTTCTTAGATGTCTACAGGTGTATTCTCCACTTGTAAAGCAATTCCTTATTCCTGCAAATTCAAATACTTTGACTCTTTTAAATAATCACTGAAGTTCTTTAACTTTAGTTTCTCATAGCATTGGCCTCTGAAACGTGAGGGAGGGCGTTTTTATTTTTTTACTTTTTTTTAACTAAATAAGCCAAAATAATGGTAGTTGTAATTGATATTACCCTCACACTTTCAGCAGCTGCACTCAGAAAATGGTGAGCTTTATTTTAACTTTACACTGAAAAGACCCCTAGAGGGTCTTCAAATCACATGAAAATGACCCCCCGGTGGTTATTAATAACCCAATTCAAGGCCTATCATCCATCAAAATTTCAGGAGAAAACATAAATTAAGAAAATTGGCAAAATGAAACTAGAATTTTGCGGTCTGTCGGCTTTCGCGCTCGCTATAATTCAAAGAATCTAAGCTGTGGTCCGCCCATGACCTTTGACCCTGACACGTGACCTTTGATCTCAATCTCATTAGAGGGATCGATGGTGAACCTATGCAAAAGTTTGGTTCCAATTGAAACTTCAAGTTTTCAATTTAGATCAATTTTACATTTTTTTTAATTTTGTATTTTTTTCAACTTGACCTCACTGACCTTTTGACCTTTCAACATGACCTTTGATTTGACTATCAACAATAGGGATCCCATTGTGCGCCTATGACAGAAGTTTGGTTCCATTGAGTTAACTTTTCAATTGGGGTCAATTTAAAAAAAAAACTTAACAATTTTTGACCCACACATCCACACCACACACCACACCACACACACACATACATACATACACCGCACACGATTGCAGTGGTCCTTCCAGCTATTGCTGGCGGCCCACAAAAAGTTTGGCCTTATCCCCAAAAGTGAGGGACGAGCTACGAAATCCCTAATTTTTTTTCTGTGGCCTATATCGCTGTCTGAACTTACAAGCTGGAGGATAAAACAACAATATCTGCTAGACTGGTTGTCCGTCCAAATGGCATCATAGTCAAAAACTTGTGTGTATTTTCTAAGCAATAGTAGCTTGGGTGAATGACCCTATGCACACTGTGACAAGAAGATTATAGTGTGTTTTAATAGGTGATGTGACCCACCGGTCAAAGACTGGTGTGGTTGCTTGCATTCCGATGGTGAGGCAGGACTTTTGTTAACGCTTCCTTAAGCATTTTGTGGACTACAATCCTTGCCAAAAGTGTTGGACAGCTTTTATCGGCCTACTTCAACAATTACCCCCTCATTCCCCCTGGACAATGTTTGGGTTCTTGTTGCCACCCTACAAGAACCCAACATTGATTGGTGGGGATAGGAGGGTGCATGGGATAGAGAAGGCCAACCTCCCAAACCCAGTTGACATGATTTCCTATATATTTTTTAAGAGAAATGCGGCAAATAATCGGGCCAAAAGAGCAGTCGTGTTCCAACACATTTTGGTCTAATATTGTGTCTGCGAAGTGAAAAAAAATCATCAATTTTAATTTGTCTCATAACTTTCTTATTATGACAGCTTTACACCGATTTCAGGTGGCACATAAAATAACAATACTGGCTTCCGTCATTGCAATGGAATGAATCAGCGGTCACCTTAGGGAGTGGTCAAAAATGTACTCGTAGCACATTTGGGCTCAAAGTCGTCCATATATACAGGACGAGGCTCTCTGAAGTTTAATTGGTGTTTACAAATTGAAAAATATAAATAGTAAAAGCATAATCAATAAACGTCCTGAATGTTCAGAGCAATATCAGTACACGTATTACTCAATATAAGCACGAAAACTCCAAGACATTCATGGCGCACCTTCTGCATTTGTTATATGAATATAGGCATGAACTTAAACATAGTGGAATTCAGTGGAGCGATGATGTGATGATAGGATGGATGATGATGCTATGGACAAGACTATGACAGTGTTCTTTCCCGCGGTACAAAGTGTCTTATTTGTGTTAAAACAACGTAATATTTATTTCATACGGTAAATAGTTACAATAAATACAATTTAGTAAATTTTTTATCTTTTTAGAAAAAAAAAAAGAAAATTTTTAAACATGTTCAATCTTTTCATATAGGGTTATGCCTTATATGATACCTAGGGTAAAGCTTTACATTTTTAAATGAAAATAACCGAATTCCAAATGGCAGGAACTGGCTTTCAACCGAGAAACTTCCGCTTATAAGCCGAGATCTTGCCTCTACGCCAATTCGCTCTTTCCATATCATTGATGATGAGATTATGTGATGAATACAATGATGATGATATGATGACGACGACGACGCGGACGCCGATGATGATTAAAGGCATCTACAAACACGCAAATAAATTGGGCATGGCTCTAAACAATGTTACTGAAAACAATGTAAACAACCCTTGTTATAACGTGAAGTGACCTTTACAACCGATTTGATAATTGCACATTGCCCATGACATCGATCAATCCACCACTGTAAAATTCTATTTTCAAGAATAATTATCTCTGAAAATTGTTCTTAAAATTAAAAATTAAACGCTACACCACGGCAAACCATATGACAAGATCTTGACTCCTGTCAGTCTCTATTGTTAATCTGGTTTATCGTGGCCTCATCATTGATTTACAGTGTGTAGGATTTGGTTAACCGTTCGTCGATTCATTGATTTAAACAATCTTTTAGGTTTGAAACGAATGATCAGTATGTAAGGGAGCGATTTGGCTTATAGGGCAAAGATCTCGCCTTGCAAGCGGTAGTCGCGGTTCGCAAATCAATCCTTCCCCTTCCCTTCGAATATTCGGTTTTGTCATTTGAAATTTAAAATGCTAAACCTATGTATCAAATAGAGCGCGTAACCCTATATGAAACGATAATTCAATATGTTAAATCCTTTTTTTTTCAAGTTAGCGTATCTTCTAAAATTTTTTGTTGTTCATATTTAACACTTATGAAATAAATATTAAGTTGTTAAAACCAAATAGGACACTTTGTGCCGTGGAAAGCACACTGGCATATTGCATACTTGCTGTTAAACCCATGAAGGTAGCTTAAAACGCAATGAAAGAGTATGTCCTATGCTGATTAAAATGACCATCCTAAAGTAAGGCAGGGCGGAAGTGTAATTTGACACTCAGATGAACTCGTATTTGTACCATATTGTGTACAAGTTTCGTTTCAATATCATTTATCTAATTGAATGACATGGCATTAAGTTACCAAGCAATGAACTCACTTTCTAATAGTATCATACATCTTAGGCCAAAAGTGTGTGGAACACTTTTATTATGGTCCTACTTCAAAATTACCACCCCCCTCTTCCCCGCCTGGACAATGTTGAATCCCTCAATTTGTTCTTCCACCCTACAAGGAACCCACATGATTGGTGTGGATAGGGAGGGTGCCATGTATAGAAAATGCTTCCACCTCCAACCCAAGTTGACCTGATTCCTATATATCTTTTTTAAGAGAACTGCGCAAATATCGGGCAAAAGAGCAGTCGTGTTCCAACACCTTTGGGCTAAGATTGTAGTTCCACACGATTTTTTTTTTGCTGTCACTAATTTTCAGCTTTTACACTCTAGTATTTAGCCTCATTAGAGTTGTTAACTAAAAGTGTACTAGCCAATATTAGAGGTTTAGTGAAACTAACTGCACTGCCAGGGGGTGGCCCCCAATATGTGATCTTGTTGAGAATGACCGTGGGTTCACTTGAAGAATTCAGGTCATATGGGCACTTGCATGGGGATTGCTGCAAGTAATGGGTTTAAAGTTCAAGATGGTCATGTGAACAGTAAATTTTAACCAACAGTCAAGACTAGCCCTCAGAAGACATTTAAAGCATATAAAACCACAAAATTTTCCAGGGGCTTTTCCCCTGGAACCCCCCCACTGGGCCTTCGCCCATGGACGCCACCAGGGGCCCCCAAGGCGAGCCTCTGGACCCTACCCTATTCCTGTCAGTTCAAGACAAGGAAGATTAATATTGGAACGGGCACCTTTCCCATATGCGCGTTCATGATGGGGGCACAGCCATTTTAAAATAGGGCATCTTTTTTCCTTAGGCTCTTAATTTTCATGTGAGAGGTGTAGCTTATTTTCTTATTTGCATGCTTTGGTTTCCAGGTTATAAAAATACTTTGATCTGTATTGGATCGATCCTCATGACATTCGATTATGCTTGAATCTGAGAATAGCAGTGCTGGCGAGAAGGCGGTGCTGGCAATTTGTCAGCACCGCATTTTCTTGCTACACAAAACAGAGCGATCCCGTTTTGCCGATTGTGCAAAAAATGCCAAATGGTGCGCCCGCATGCGGATGCCCCTCTCTCTGTCAGTGGCCGTTTGGTCAGACTCTCTCATATAATTGTTGCTGTGGGGGGTTTCGCCACTCCTCCACGCACAGCTAGTCTGTTTTGCATTCCCACATATGCCGGTTACCCATTTAATACTCCTAGGGTGGAGAGAGGCAAGCGATAAAGTGCCTTTCCCAAGTGCACACCAACACATTGGAACAGCGGGGCTCGAACGAACCCACAACCTTATACTTATGAGTTGAGCGCGGATCCACTGCACCACATGTGGCCCGATTGATGCACGTGCATGAGGGCTCCCGATATTCCGTGTCTATTGAATGGGAAAAGAAACCACTGTTCAGAGCCTAGTTCAAGATGCGACACGGCCCCAATATCAAAATCCTAGTTACGCCATTGGCGCTACTGGAGAGGATACTGTAAAACAAGGAAAAAGTAAATTTCGCTAGCAATTTAATTTCGCTAATTTCGCTAAGAACTCCAAATCGCTAAATTAAATTGCCGCAAAAGTGGAATTACTATAGTCCTACATAGCAGGTTGAGTCAAATTAGAACTTAAATTGCTGCAAAAAATATGAAGGATGTGTAATTCGCTAAATTAAGTTGCCGTGAAATGAAATGTTTTACAGTATTTAGAAAACACTATTTTGATGGTTACTTAGAGGACCAATATCCTGTTGTGGATCTTGTGTCCTGTAATCAGACATATTTTATCATTTTGTGTTAGTTCTTGGGGGGGGGGGGGTTTTAATTAAATTTTAAAATAGGTCCAACTTCCAGTAGTGAAATAATCTGTACTGATCACGTGAGAAATATGTCCAACCCCATCTCAAAACTACAAAACGTCTGCTTGAATCAAAACATACAGGGCAGTTATATTGAGATTCACATTCTGTAGTTTCCCACTGATTTCTTGAATACCGAATGTAACAAGGCATAACCTTCAATAAATGTCAAAAAGAATGATTTTTTTTATTGCTGGGATTGGACATTGTAACACCCTACATATGAAACGATAGTTTGATATGTGTTCATCATATGACTCTGTGCACATCAGAGACGTCTCTGGTGTTGTACATGCAAATTCCAGGGATCTTAAAAAAATAACATCTTAGTAAAGACAATATCAGTGATTACCCGGAAGAGTCAAATATTTAAATTTGCAGAAAAGAAGAAATCCTTAAAAGGAAGGATAAGTCTGTAGAATTATAATAAGTTTTACATTTTCCAACTGAAGAATGGCCAGAAAAGGGAGAAAAACGGCTGTGTCAAAGATATGAATCCCCATTCAATTACGTGTTGTAGTAAGTGTCCATATGGACAGTAATGACTAGAATATCCCATTTTGTCTTATTAGGTTGCTTCCGGGTTTATCATTGGAGGGATATGTTAGGGTACCTTGTACTTGTTACAGGACATACCAAAATTGATTTTCAATGATTTTTTTTTCTATTTTCTGATTTCGCAAATCCACTGATAGTGCTTTTAATTGTCATTTTCTAAGATTAATGAGTCTTTAATGTGAACCAGCCTGTAGACATCATTTTAAAGTGGCACTGCACATTCACGAATATGTGAAAATTTCTTCAATTTGCTCGCCAAATTATAAGTCTATGCATTGAAGAATACAGAGATGTTTTACACATAAAAATAACATGCCAAAACAGATAGGGGCATTAATAAGAAGCCAAAGACATCCAGGTATTGTAGGCTAACTTTTAAGTTTGCTATAAGCTTCAATCTACAAATGTGTTTATTAATGAATATCATAGACTTGTGTTATCATAAATGTTGAAGGGGGGAATGAAAGATGAACAACACATACACAACAAGAACTGAAACTGAAATTCCTAGCAAAAACAAAAAAAAAATTTTTGCTCTGTGCACTAGCCACATTACATACTGACAAGGGTTTAAGATTGTAGTTAATGCAAAACATGCTGGATAGCTAAGTAGTCTCGATTTTGCTGACCCCGTGGAAACGCAAGCTCCAAGTTATGATGAAAATGAACTCTTCCAATATATGTCACTAGTAGTGCAGTGCAGTTACCTATGTCCTGTTATTGGCACATCAAAGTTATAAATTAAAGGGGCATTTCATGATCCAAGCCTCGCCCCCCGAATAACTCAAAAAAGTTTAGATTTTTATATTATCGAACCGTTGGCCTAAGTATTAGTATGGGTGCTGTACATGACAAATTCAATATGGCTCTTGAAGAAATTATTCATTTTGTATTTCTGTCTGTAACGGGACAGTAATTACAACCAGAGTAGCCTATGGGGGGGAAGCGTAATAAACCGCCTGCATAAATCAAAAACCACACCATCACAATTTCAGCTTAAAATTTGAGAAATAAGTTTTTTTTTTCAGGAGATATCTCGTGAACCATGCAAGTGCTCAATCTCAAAATGTCCCTTTAAGAAAAGCAGTGCCACACCACTTAACCTGGGATTTAATGCATGGTGCTGCCATGCTCCT
>JAMKCH010049453.1:0-44172 GCA_023653785.1 Ophioderma brevispina | reverse complement strand
GGACCCCAGATTTTACCTAAGTGGTCAAAAGTTTGGTATCAGATAGAAGAACGCTACATTTTTCTCATTTACCCTGTGAAATCTTAGGGCTAAAGGATGTTTGGTTTAGATGTTATGAGCGAAAATATACCCCATTTTGGTCGAACAATATTAATTTTACAGAGTACTCTATGGGAATTTTAAAAAATCATGTTTTTAGCTCTCACTTCAAGACATGTTGAAACATCAGCACGCAACTTTACAGATGGGGTTTTTGGGGTGAAGGCCATTCTATCGAGATGAAAAATTTATAGACTTAAATCAGGTCATCCCCCTTTAAAGTGTCATTGAATTGTTCTTTATCAAATTTCCCAATATGGATGCCCATGGACACCTACAACCTACATGTAGCAAGAGGCACATGTCTCTAGGCTATTGTAGTGATCAGATTTTTCGCCGCTTAGTAAGTACCATTTCAGCCATATTGGATACACACATCTTGGATGGCATCAATACATGTATCAATTACTCTGATTAACTAATGATATGTAAACTGATCAAATTGACTTACAGGGATATACACAAAAATTGAAGTCCTGGCAGACAATGGCAGCCAAGCCTCTTTCAATATATAGCAACTCACCAAAACAAATAAAAATAAATTACGGCAATACAGACACAAACCACAGACCGATTTAGGTGCTCTGATGTGGGTCGGTCATGGGTGTTCTCAAGACGCACAAGTCCTCCTCCGATATTCATAAAAATAAATTCAGAAATAATCCTTACAGTGGAGTTGATTCTTGAGCTCCAACGGTTTTGGAATAAGAAATTATTCCTTGACAACATATAAAATTCAGAATCTTTGTCAAGATTTTGCTTTTACGTGTCAAACCTACGGCGATGTCTAACATTTTGGGCACCCTCCCCAGGTACTGTGTTAGATAAAGTTATCAATTATAGCTATCAAGAGTACTGGAAACCATCTTGGATTATAGCCTATATAATGAATGTATATCACTTTTTTGACAAATTTCTTTTGGTTTTAATTAATTTCTTGACTGTCAAAACATCAGGATAGACACCAAATGACCAACTTGTAGTCCAAGTAGATCACAATCAGACACTTTATTGAATTGGAGACCATATTGAATCCACTGATTATATGATTACAAAATCATATATGTTAATTGTTTTAACGAGCTGGGCTAAAAAATACTGCAAGTTAAAACTAGCGAGATCCCCCTGGCTGGTTGGTCATAGAGTTTGCACACATTTTTTCTAGGGAATAAGAATGGAAAAGTCTGAAATATGCAAAGTATGACCTTTGGCCTATAGACCTGTCTGTCACAGTTCAAGTAGCAGTAAATACTAAGGTCCTGTGGTGCAAGTGTCATCTAGATCGGGTCAGGGGGTCTGATGGTTATGGGTGGAGACAGATTGATGGACAGGCGACAGATTTCGCTATGACAATGCCTTTTTGGGCCAGGGGGATAACAATTACAGCTTTTGAGTGAACGATGGGTGATTTTTTTTGGGTGTGTTTTGGTGGCCATTTTGATCTTTTTGCATTTCTTCAAAAATGCTCAAGGTTTTTGGTCTGGCACCCATGAGATTCAGAATCAGCATAAAAAACTGGTCTACAGACATTGTCTTTTAAGGCGCGCGAGTTTGATCGAGCGCTCATGCGCGCCTTAAGTGCTTTATGTGAGCGTGATTTATCGCACACCTTACCAGTCCAGACATACTGATCGTCCGTGCCGCATTCGTTTAAAAACAAGGGATCTGTGACCACAAAACCTAGATAATATCTTGAATAAGCAATTCTGACCGCGTGTGAAAGCAGTGCAAACACAGTACGGTTCGTGCGTGACCTTTACTGCAGTCCATATTTAAGGCAATGTAAGAAGTGACCTGACAAAGCACGATGTAACCGTTCGATTTTTTAGCAGACTATTAGGATTTGTTTTGACACTTCCATGCTTCTGCAGTTTTGTTTACGTGAGTAATCAGAAAAAATGACCTCTTCCGTCTTCGTACAAGTTGCTTAAAAAGTTTACGCTATAAGTTTACGCTATGGGGAGATTGGTTATAAGAAGGAAGTTATTGACGGCAGCATGCTTGTCACAGAAGTTTTGTGCGATCTATGCAGAAGACGGGCAAAAATATCTTCACAGATTTACGTGTGTGAGGTTTAGCAAGAACATTAGGCCTACTGATTACAAACCTATAATATTATTGATGGAAGTTAACTGTCACAAAACACAACATGGGATGGGTGATCGAAGCGGTGATCTGTTTCTAACGAAATATTAACCTTGAGTTAAGGCGTATTTTCCTGTGGGCTAATGGTAAATTTTATATAAATTCAACACTTGTGATAAATGATATATTTCTATTCAGACTTAGACTATTGCTGTTTTATGGATTGCTGCAGTCTTGATATTCACTGTCACAAATTCCAGACCCAGAGCCCGAGAGATACTTGTACCATACTCAGTGTTCGAAATACCGCATGCACACATGCACCAATGCATGTAACTTTCTGGCTGTGCATGTAAGCTTACACTACTTACCTGCACGCGTGCATGTTCAATCTTAGCAACAAGTTGACTGACTAAATGCATCTGAATTAATACTTTATTCCATTTCAATTGAGAGTGCAAATAAAAAAAAATGAAAAGAAAAAAAAAAGAAAAAAATTAGTCCAAGAACGGGCTGAACGGCCCCATCAGAAAAGCCGAAAATTCCCGTGTTTACAAACATCCTCTATGGGTAATTCCCAGGTGCTCGGGGATTCCCATCGCCCGGAGGGGTACCGCAATTGACCAATTAATTAACCCCTATACGTCATCGGTTCATCACCCGGATGGGTTCTGCAATTGACAAATACTTAACCCCCATACGTCATATAGTCTAAATCCCTCAGTCGTCTACACGGCGCACGGCCGCTCCGTATGGGAAAGCGAAAAATTAGTGCCAAAGGAACGTAGGCTAACGTCATACCCTGGGCATCTTATGGCTCTCGATCGCGCTCTGCTCCAACATGCGTATAGTCACAATATAGCGAAAATTTTATTACCAGAACTGCAATACACTGGCCCGGGATGACTTCATTCATGAAAAGTGAGAAATTAAATGACAATGCACGATATTTTGAGAGTAACTAGTGAATGTAACAGCGATCTCACCTTGTCGAAAACCAATGAGCACCTAAACAACAGGTACAACCTGTTCTCATTCTGGAATTCTGGAAGTGTTTGGGGGAGGTGGAAAGTAATTCGCAAGAGAAGTTGATAGCGCCATGGTGACAGATCAGACAGAAAGCTTATCGGCCAATGTCAATGACCCTGCAGCGAGCGATTCTGCCGGAGTGGATGATCAGCTGATAGCGAATGAAAGCCAAAAACATCGCCGATTTCTGCACCTTCTGCTAGTTCTGCACCTTCTGCTAGTTCTGCCTCTTCTGGTGAAAAGAGAAAGAGTATAGATTTCGAGTCGTGGCGGATGGGAAACAGTTGGCTAAGGTATGATGCTGCTAGAAACTATGTATTGCAGCGTTTGTCGTGTTTTGATAAGTCCCAAGAAGACGTAACGTAATTTAGAGATGACGGTTGTAAATCACTTCGTCAAAGCAATGGAAAGCGCATCAAAAAATGATGCTCACAAAACCGCAGTCGACGCTGAACGCTATCAAAAACCTGAAAGCAAGAAAAAGGCCAATGGAAACAACAACTACCAAACTGAAGAAACATGAAGTTGAAAGATTAAAAATACTTTAAACAAACACATTCTACCATTGTCAGTACGAGAAGCCATAACACAGATTTTGAACCACTTTGGCAATACAGTTGCTGCTCAATTTTGCGGATGCCAAGGAGGCCGATATATACTCAACATATCAAAAGACAAAACAGTGCAAGAACTTTATTGATTGCATTGCTGCATGCAGACTCATTGAGAAAATGTCACAACAAAGGTAGACATGACAGTTTTATCAGCATTCTTGCTGACGGAAGTACCGATAGATCGAACACTGAGCAAGAAATGTATACATTCACTGCGGAACGACAACGCTCAGTCACTCAGTTGTTTACTTGTCCTCACTGCCACGGTACCAAAAGCAAATGCAAACATGCCAAAAAACAATTCAGATACTCTTACTGATCAAGTTAAACAAAACTAAAAGACTGGAAGAATAACTTGGTTTCAAGCTGCTTTGAAGACGGCGCTTCAGTAATCCTGCTGGGATGCAAATCCGGAGTAGCAGCACGTCTGCAAAAGAGGCATCCCTATTTGTTGTGCCAATTCACTGTTTGTGCAACATACCCCGCCTTGAACTAGCATAAGACATCGAGGAGCCTTGATCACCGAAGTAGAAGAATGCTGTCCAGAATGTTTTACAATTCTTTCTACAAGTGGTCTAGGTTAAACTGGGATGACCTACAGCAGAATTGGGAAAAGTGCTGAAAGGTCAAGTTTAAAGAGGGGCCTACAAAACTGATCTGGGTCAGATGGCTTGCCCACCACTACCGTGCCATACATGTGTTAAATCCAACTGGTCAGCCATCATTTGAACAATGTTCTTGTGTACTGCTGGCAGATTCTGACCTGAAGAAGAAGAGAGCATGCTATGAGAATTGCTGTATATGATCAGACACTTACATTTGTCTTCAGCTTAACTTTTTTGTGTTCGTATTTGGGCAATCCTGAAGTAAATGTCCTCTGACACTACAAGAATGACATCACCGGTAGACTGTGGGGGATAAATAAGATAACAAGTTTCAAAACAAGTCTACAGAAACTTAAAACATAAGAGGACTGACTAAACTGGTAAACCAGGATATCACATCATTTCTAGTGTGACAATAAAGTACAGTCAAATACCATGCTGAAACAAGAGAATCCGAGCCCAACAACGCAGAGAGACAAGATCTGACGCAGATAAGCCAACAGAAACAAGTGAAGAATCGGTGAAGAAGTCAAAGAACAAGTCAAAACTGCTGTACAGAGATATAGACTACATAATACAGAAACATAGATGAAAGATTTGAGTCCTTGTTAACACACAAAGTAATACAAGCGTGACATTATCAACCTCAAAATTGGCCAACTGATGCTGATTGATGGACACCTATGGAGACAAACAACTGACAGATATCTTCAATCATTACCAATCAATACTTGAAGCAAGGAATGTGAGCTGCCACTTGCAAACTGCCAGAGTGGTAGAACTGAAAAGTTCATAGCAAAGAAAAGGAAGAAAAGAACCAAAACACTCAGAAATGATGATTGTGTGGGCATCTGTTCTTAGGATTGATGATCTCTTTTGCACGATTGACCAGATCCTGCCGTGATAGTATCTTGTTGGTTATTCCAGTTCATACCGCAGAAGAATGGAAAGAGGGTTCAGTCAACTTAATGTGATATTGAATTAGAAGAGATCAGACTCAAAACATGAGCTTAATTCAGACTCACAGTCAAGCCTGAGCAAAAGTAGACTACAGAGAATATGAACACCTTGGGGGCTATTATCAAGTGGAGCCCCATATCCCTTTCCTGACAAGAAAAGACGCAGAACAGGTAGTAAGCCTTACGGTAAACGGAAAGCTGCTAAAGTGTGGAACAGAATCCCTCAATCCCATGCTACGGAGCTATGCTACCCAGGTTGAACTTGATGCAGTTGAACTTGAAGTGAACCCCAGTTCCACTCCCCCCTGCCACACCTACTGGTTCCGACTCAGAATCAGCAGACAAGAATCAGATGGGTCTTCAGACTTAGAAAGTGAAAAGTGGGACTGATCCAATGCGCCAGTAAAGCAGGGGAGGTGGAGTAGCAAGACTTGCCTATGCAAAGAGGAAGATTTGAACTGGTCTGTTCTCCTGGGGCCTCAAGTGACAGTGACTTTTAAGCATGTGGAGTCTGGACTGCGAGAGAGATCATAGAAGACCCGGGGTAAGTCTTAAACCCTTATTTTTGTCAATTTTTGAAATGTGCACTGTGCATGTGCCCCTATTAATTTGTGCATGTCACTTTTTGAGTTACAGATGCACAGTATTTAACTGTTTTTTTTGTAATTCCTAACATGGACCATACGTAATTATAGCTGATTCTACTTTAAATAATATAATCACTCTTACTTGTGCTTGAGGATTTTTCAAACGCTCCTCTACCTACCGCTACTCGACTTAGACAGCCGCAGAGGAGCTTTTTAATAATCGCGGCTGCCGCTCTTTCAAAAGAGATATCTGGGTCTATAAACTTTGGAAAACATCTAACTAATAAAATAAGGTTGAGGATATCAGTTGAACCAGTTGAATTCCTCTCATCCCAGAGAAGCACTTGGATTAACCAGACATTTTCATTGGCACGCCAGGGTCAAAATAATTGGGGTATCAGTAAGCACATTTTAACAAAGGTGAACACTTTGAACTTAACACTAATCAATTTATGACTTTCGTTTCCCGATCTCATTGGGGAGGCAGGATGGGGGTCCAGTCTTTTGAGCAGGACGCTACACCACGGTTACACCACTGTCCCTGAGCTAACAGCTATCTTACCTCACATGTTGACCAAAGCCTGTAGTTGGTGAGATGGACACTTATTTCACTGCTAATTCCATCTGTTCATGTATGTCTGCCATTAAATCATCTACATCTTCCCCCGCCTTAAATTACAATTGTTAATATTAGTATTTGCCCTTCAAATGGGGGTAGGGGGATAAGGGTGCACTGATGGTGCAAAGTCTCAATTTTCTGAAGTGGTTTGAAATGGTAACCTTGGAGTGACAAACAAGCATCAATAGGCTTAAAAATAGCATCTGCAAAGCATGTATATTGAGAAATAGATCGTAGAAATATTACACAGCAATGGACTTGTGATTAGTGAGTTGCAGGATTCAAACATCACTGTCAGAGGGCTGTTGAAATTATGGAAGGCACTTGGTATGGTTGCCTCTCCCCACAGGAGATGATTGGATGCTGCAATTGCTTGCAATCCGTTCAAACTTTACTGCATCTGTATTGCGGTGCATATATATCAATCACTTTCATGCCACAACACCGTAATGCCAACCAAATCCAGGTAAAATGAATTTAACTTCATTGCGGTACTGCAATGTGGATTGGGGGAAGAAGACTGCCTTATGGCAAAAACCAAACTCACTGCAACACAACTCACCTGCAAACACAATCACCGCAACGCAAATACAGTAAATTATGCTGGACCTTTAGTTCCTGGTAGATCTGGAGCTGACAATTAGATCTTTACTCCCAAGCAGAGTTGCCATGTCGGCTACTACACAAAAACACATGCGTGTGTCATCTGCCGTCGCAGTTGGAATGGGGGCAAAGGTCGCATGAGGGTCACCAAGGTCACATGAGGACACCAACATGTGGGTAACTACCAAGGATCAATGTATTAGGTTTTCATGATATGTGCACACATATGTGGAAATAGCAAGCGGGCAATTATGTTCTGAAGTCACATTTGGTTCACAGTTTTACCACCTGTACATGTAGACAGATGCACAAACAACAAAGTAGACTGTGACTTTTCTTTTTGTTAACAATTAGACCACACAGTAGAACAATACATGTCGCGGTTCTTGACCGCTAAAATCCCCCTGGCGGGAGCGGTTTTTTACCAAAATTGTTCACAGCTTTTTTTGGGTAAAAATACCCAAATTAATCATGAATTATGCAAATTAGGTACCTATAGCAGATGCCACGCCCATAATCTAATCAGCATTGAAGGGGCATGGCAGTCAGATCCCACCACCAAGTTTCTCTATAAATTGGATCCAACTGACGTCCAATGCACAAATTTATTGGTAGAGTCTTGAGTGAGTAAATATCGGGCAAATCAAAGCTGAGCCCGATATTTTTTCAACTCATGACGAGACCAATAAATTATTCATTGGACGAGAATGGATCCACTTTTATGATTTTATGTTTTTACACATGCCATACTATAATTTGGCTAGTGTATGTATGTGTGTATTTATGTTCGTAAAAGGCTCCATCAGTTTTGATCCATATTGCGCCAAAGTCACGTGAAAGGTGCGTGAGGGGATACCGAACGGGTTAGCGCATATTTGCAAATCCGTTCAGAAATGACTGAAAATCAACACGAAATGTGCTCGGGTATTTGATTAAATTACCATTTGTTTGTACGAGTTACTAAGCGTAACGGCGCGTTGAGTGGTGCGTTGGCGACGGGTGGTTACCGTGGCAACCGTTTGTTTGTACGCGTTCTAAGCAGCGCGTTGCGTGGATCTTTGCGACAGGTGGTTACGCGTGCCAAGGACGGGCGATACTCGTATATAAGACGCATTCGGTACGCAAATAACTTGGTAGGCTCTTAGTGCAAACGTGTGGGGAAAAATGTTTATTATTTCGCTTTGATTGTCCGGATGAATGGATACTATACGGGTTACCCCGCCACAAGGGATTTGAAAAAAATATCCGGAAATACGGGGTTAAATATGCTTTTCTATTTAGAAAATAGTAACTATATAGGCCTAAGCACAGGATATGCTGTCAACGACGCTGAATAAAAATACGACTACGGGATGTTGTGACGGGTGGGGGGGGCATCTACATGGCGAGAACTGTATTTGGGGAGTTGAGAGTTATGAGAAAAATATGTGGAAACGGGAACTACCGCTTACCCCACGGGAGTAGGCCTACTTTTTGATTACAAAAAGTACACCGGAAAACTTATTACGGGATTAATATTGAAGTTTTTTATTTAAAAAACTACGAGAAAAAAATAAAATATACGGAAGTTGTATCTCGGGAGTAATATTCCGTTGACGTTTCCTTAGAACGTACTCTATGAGCTATAAGGATATGATAAGTAGAAAAATACATTTGTCGAAAAATACAAGTAGAACATACATGTCGCGTTTCTTGACCGCTAATTCCCCCTGGCGGGAGCGGTTTACAACTGGTTCACAAGCTTTTTGGGGTAAAATACCCCAATTAACTCATTAATTATATGCAAAATTAGGTACCTAATTAGCAAATGCCACGCTCATAATCTAATCAGATGAAGGGCATGACAGTCCGATCCCACCCCCAAAGTTTCTCTATAAAAATTGGAGCCAACTGAGTCCAATGCACAAATTATTGCGTAGAGTCTGAGTTGAAAAATATCGGGCGAAGCCAAAGCTGCAGCCGATATTTTTACAACTCATGACGGAGACCAATAAATTTTGCAGGGTGACGAAGAATGGATCCAATTGGATGAATAATAGTTTCCGAACATACTATAATTGGCCTGATGTTTGATGTATGTGGTATGTAGTTCGTAAAAAGGGCTCAGTCAGTTTCGATTCATATTGCACAAATTCACGTGAAGGTTCTGCGTGAGGATACGAAGGGTTATTTAGCGGCATATATTTGGACGAAAATCCGTTCAGAAATGACTGAAAAATCAACGAAAATGGGCTCGGTTGCTATGATAAATTACCATCGTGTACGACAGTTACTATAGCCGGCGCCGTATGAGTGTGCACGTGCTGACGGTGTGGTACCGCGTGGGCAAACCATTGTTTGTACGCGTTACTAAGTTGCGCGTATGCGTGGTGCGTTGAGACGGGTGATACGCGTGCCAATAGGGCGATTACGCGTATATAAGACGCTATTATGCGGTTACGCAAATAACTTGGAGGCTCTTATAGTGCACACAGTGTGGGGAAGGAAAGAAATGTTATGTTATTGCGCTTTGATTGTCGTATGTATGGATGGATTACTATTACGGGTGACCCCAGCCCACAGGATTTGAAAAAAAATTCGGATAAAAGTACGGGGTGGGAAAATATTGACTACTGTTGTTAATATTTAGAAAATAGTAACTATATAGGCCTAAGAACAGGATACTGCTGCAAACTACGATGAATAAAAAATACGATACGGGATGTTGTGACGGGTGGGGGGCGGCATCTACATGGCGAGAACCTTATTGGGGAGTTTGAGAGTTATGCAGAAAAACTTGTGGAAAACGGGAACTATCAGTTACCCCACGGGGAGTGGAGGCTACTTTTGATTAAAAAAAGTACACGGAAACTTATACGGGCATTTTAAATATTGAAGTTTATTATTTAAAAAAAATACGAGAAAAAAATAAAATATAGCGGAAAGATTGTATATACGGGATTATTAAATATTCATTTGACGGCCTCTAGAAATCGGTAACTACATTAGCTATAGGACATGATAGGTACGGGAATTTGAGGTATTAAAGTGTTAAAAATACTAAATTTGCTACTCGGGGAAGTCCTAAAGTTCAGGGGGATACGGGTTTGGTGCAGTCTCGCACATGCCATAGGTGCATTTCTTTAGTGAGCTTTCAGTTTCAGTGATCGCTCCGGTTCACTCAACTTATAGCGGAGCCTGCGCGCAGCGCGGGCTCCCGCTACGTATTAATCAATTCAGAACAAAGGCGCCCTTAAACACATTATGGTACCGATACAAATAACTGCAGTTGCAGAGTTCCCCATACATGCCAAACCTACATCGTTGACTGCCACCATGCAATCATGGCACGTCATGGCCATGAGATGCGAGCGATTGTGATCATGATGTTATGTGCATGTACTAAACATGAAAATTTTGTTAACTGTGATTTCAAATACACAACTTATCGACCAAATTCCTAAGTTCAGCAACCCCGCAGTCTGTGCCATCATTGCGGTAAAACTAATACACAGTCACAGTGCGCTTGTGTATGTGTAAAAAGGACTGCCGAGACTTGCCAGAGGAGTGCCGTGCTGGCCTCGCTTTTGAAACTTGTCAAAAGGTCGTCTTTTTTAAATCCCAAGTTTCAGAACCACGCATATATCCTGTCCGGTCTGTGTCTTTCTTGAAAACCCCGTTCTAATGAGCCATGTTGGATTATATGTTCAACGAAGTAATCTTCACCGTTCCCCTGCGATCAACAAAATGGTGTCTGTGTGCGATGGTGAGATTGTGACAATCACTTGCTGGTCGAGGTCGATCCAGTGGTCCTGGTCGATAACAAGTCTCGATACGTACTTGTGGAACACCCATACGATCGGTAATTAATCAAAAAAACTACGTTAAAAGGCAGTTTTATCGGGAAATGGGGATTGATGCAGAAAAAAGACGGATTTGGATCGACTGTATTAAAGCCGGGTCGTAGGGAGACTTAAATTGATCCAATATCACTGTAAAATAAACCCACCCTCGTTTGGACAACCACCTCGTTTTTTTTTTTTAAATGTCTCATCACAATGGAGGTAGCTTGGTATCTAGCAGAAAACAAGTACAAAACGATACAAAAATGAGTACAAATATGTACCCAAGATAATTGATATGCTAACAAATAAAATATGATAAATAAAAAGAGCAAGCACACCAATGACAGCATAGTGCACTGCCTCATTGTTGTAACTCGTTTCAGGGAAGTACACTTCAAATTGGACCTAATTTTTAAGTGGCTATCACAATGGAACACAAAAGGTTAAGTCTCAATGGTTGTATGCACCGCTAAAAACGACGAAGTGGAGGGGGGTTGTCCAAAACGAGGTGGTTTTTTAACGTGTATGTGATGAAATTCTTGGATTTACGGTTGTGTACAATATGAATAGGACGGTAGATTCTGGAAAACATAATATCATCAAAATCGGGACTATGGATATTTCAGATAGAGTTTGTAAAACCCGACCATAAACTCATAATTATGCCAATTAGGTCTACATTAGCCAATGCCATGGCCCATAATCTAATCAGATAAAGGGCATGGTAGTCCAATCCCACCCACCAAATTACAACACCAAACCCTTATGTGTCTCATGTAATCGCGTTCACAAGATTGTGTTGGACGCCGCACGCGCACGACGCCGACGCCGACGCCTTGACTGATAGCTAATCCCCTTCTGCTTTCAAGCCAGGGCGGGATTAAAATTAATACTCTAAGTCATTGACGGAAGAAAGCAAAATACATAAGAAAGTAGTGACAAACTAGTAGACCTCAGTTAGCACAGACAGAATAACACAGAGAGATTACAGCGATACACTCAAAGCAATCCCGATGTCCCCGGCAGAGACACAAAAACCCTACAGAGATTTTCTGGCGAGTCTTGTCAGCTACTCACCTCATCCACACCTGAAGCTGTCAAAGTTATTTTTCCAAGCACTCTAACCCTAACAAAATGATACTTTTGCACCTTTTTCCTCCACCCCCAAAAGCAGTTATTGCTGAGTGTGAAGGTGTGTGTATTCCAGCCACCCGTTAGCAGGGACAAAACCGGATTTAAACTGTGTTTAACTAACTAATAACTTTAGGTCAACCTTACAAAAAACCTTTTTAAAGTGTTTGGATTTTGTGAGTTGTGGTGGATTAGGTTAGCTAACAATGTATGTGTAGTACACTGACCATATACCAGTTGGCTGGATCGGGAAAATAAGCCAGGAACAAAACAGGAACATTAACATCTCACTGGTTCCTTCAAGCATGCAAAGTAAAGGCACTGGGGTTATACTATCATGGGTAACATTCATATAGAAGTTCCCAAGTAAGCAGTTGAGGTATTGCAATGATTTCCATAATGCGTCTATTCATGTTGCGCAGTAGTACTGGACGCAGTAGTACTGTCTCTATGAAATGTCTACCAAGTAATGTACAGTACCTAGAATGGTGGATGTGGGTTACGTTAACAAGCATAGATATAGAAAAGGAGAGCGGACGCCCGTGTGGCAGAATAGGCCGCCCGTAACGTGTTTTGAAAATTATAAATATTCAAGTACGGTCATCCATTCGAAAGGCGCACACGTACTCGCATGCATGTTGGCCTGGAAACGGTAAATCGTTCTATGCAAATACGTGATTCCATGAATAAATGGTTACACAAGATTATGGAATCGGGAATATTTGAATATTAAATTTTTTATTTTTTGTGTATGTTGTTTAATATATAACACCGAAAAGATGGTTAAGGCTTTTGCGCTGCCGTTCGCTATTAGATGTTATATAGAAAGTCTGTGGTTACAAGTTAGCACTATTTGTTTGGTACTAGAGTTCATCTCATTTTGTGTTCTGAATGACCAATTCAGACGGTGTCATAGGTGGGGTAGTGACCAGGGGGTTAGCGAAGTCATAATCTACAAAGCAACTTACCGCGGAATGAATGAGTTTACCTGGCTTTAATTCCGGTGGCGTACCTACCCAAATCTTGATAATGATAAGCTAGTAGGTTGGTTTCAAAACCCAACCCAGGATCACGTTAAAGCAGTAGTGGTGAATATGAGCTTTATTCCGTTTTTGTTTACTATTTGAGTTACGTTGAGCTAGGCAGTTCTAATTGGGTCGAGTTGGCGAAGGCATTTTCTATTTAGGTGGTACGGGCAATCCCGGAAAATTACAGCCGTTGACCTTGTTCGCAAACTTACAATGTTTTGGGTGCATCTGTAATGCTTTGGCTGCAAAGCTAAGTTTTAAGCAACCTCTGCAGTTGTACTAGCATTCTCTCTAAGGCTTCTCTTGGAATTACAATGTATGGAGGGTTCCATTCAAGTGTTGGTACAGATGCGTTTCTAACCTCTTTTTCATTTCAGGCATTTACGGCACTGAATAAGACGAAAAAAATAAAACCTTATTAACCAACCAAACACTTGCAGGTTATGGTTAGCATATCTATGCGAGTAACAAAAAATACAAAAATAGAATTTTGAGGAATTTTTTGCTGTTATGGATCAGCAAATCGCTGCTTATCCCTTACAATAAGGAACTCCTAAAATACCATAAAAACCTACAGTCATTGGACTGCCAAACAAACAAATACAGTACAGGGAAATTCTTTTGTTTTTCCACAGAGTTGAACAAAAAAAGCTTGTATTTATAGCAGCAATACAGCTAAATCCATATAATAAAAAATTACACGGCGCGGTCTCGAAAAACGCTCTAAATCCCCCTTGCGGGAGGCGGTTTTAAACAGTTACATAATCAGCTGCAAACCCCCTTAAACCCAAAAATCCCCTTAAAACCCCAACAAACCCCCTTCTCCCCCATTCTAAACTGGGCAACCCCCTGTAACCGGGCAACCCCCCTTAAAATCGTTGCAAACCACCTTTAACCACAACAAGCCCCTTCAGCCCAGACAACCGCCCCTCAAATGGACAACCCATTTGCAACGTCCGCGCAATGATACGCACATGGGCGCATAGCGCATGCGAGGCATGTGTGCAAATCTGCGATGCACCTATGCGTATTATGTGCCCCCAAAACCTTAACCCAAAAACCCCCTTAACCCAAAAATCCCCTTAAAACACAACAACCCCTTAACCCTGGACAACCACCCTTAAAATAGTGCAACCCACCTAAACCAAACAAGCCCCCTGAAGCCCAGACAACCCCCCTTAACCCGGACAACACCTTTTAAACCGGGAACAACCCCTTTAAACCCGGACAACCCACTTACAAACCCAACAAACAATACCCCCTTACATGTAAGTCCAGACAACCCACCTTAACCAGGACAACCCTTTAAACCAGACAAAAACCCACTTCCTGAAACCCAAACAATTCCCCCCTTAAACCCAAACAACCCCCTTGTAAGATGGACAACCCCCCTTAAACCACAGCAACCCCCTTAACCCTGGACAACCCACCCTTAACTCGTGCAGCAAACCCACCTAAAACCCCAAACTCCCCCTTAAGTCCAGACCACCCCCTTCCTTAAACACGGAAACCCCATGTAAACCCAGACAACCCCACCCTTAAACCCCAACAATCCACCTTAAACCCAACAACACCCTTTTAAAGCTGGAAAACCCCCCTTTACTTCCTTCAACCGGACAACCCCACCTGAAACCGGACAACCACTCAGCCGAGAGTCAATTGATCCCCACCCCTCCATCAGTTTCATCACAAAATCGGACGTTGGATCTTCAGATAGTTGTTCACAAGTTTTTGGGTGAAAAACCCCAAATTTAAGCCAATAAAAATATGCCAAATAGCTATTGAATTAGCATATCATGCGCCAAAAAACCTAATCAGCGCGGAGAGTTACATGAATCTCCACCCCTCCTCACCATAGTTTCATCAAAAATCGGACTTATGGATCTTCATATAGTTTGTTCAACAGCTTTTTGGGTAAAAATACCCCAAATTAACTCATTAGGTTATGCAAATTAGGTACCTAATTAGATATGCCACGGCCACATCTAACAGATGAAGGGTAGAGCGTACGATCCACCCCACAAGTTACATCACCATAACCCTTGGGTCTCATTGTTATACGCCCCCCGTTCACACCGGATTGTTGGAAATATCCCCCAAAATTAACTCATTTAATACGCAAATCGTTAACCTAATCGCATATGCCAACGGCCATAATTATCAGATGAAGGGCATGGCAGTCCGACCACACCCACCAAGGTACATCACCATAACCCTTATGGGTCTCATGTTATCCGGTCACAAAGATTGTGTTGGACAGCCGTCGACGGCCCGCCGACGCCGAAACGAAGCCCGCTTGACTGATCGCATAATCCCCCTTCTGCTTTCAGCAGGGGATAAAAAGACACAGCACGAGTACATGTAGCTAATACACAGCCGAGTAACATGTAGCTACCTAAAGATTACAAAACAGTTGGTAAGTTAACACTCAATCTTATAAAAGTACCCAAGTGGTAAGTGAGACTGAATGGGTAATTTTTGCACCAGATTAATAATCAATGATTCCTTTCTAAATACTGCTATGGAGGGGCACATTTTTGGAAATCCTGAGATGTGATGGACAATATGGCATACATTTCAACATGATTGGGGCATTTTAATATTTAAAGTTGGACCACTTGTGTAAACTTAAATCGCCCCCTATTGAAAAAGTGGTTACCACAAGTGAGGAGTACTACCTACCGTTCCTTGATTGTGAGGGCCATACGAAACTACCAAAGTGTCAAATGAGCAGCTAGGTACATGTTTGAGGACCTAATATTTTGCCAAAAAAAGATGAATTAGGCTTCCTGCTTTATATTTGGTAAACAAAATGTGATTTTCGATCAGCAAGCCTACAGGACCCCGATTTTATGAGGAGATATAAGTAGCCAGGTGCTATAAGAGGTGTGCTACATGTAGATCGTGCTCACCTACATGTATCTATCTATCCAGGGAACAACTCATGCTCAAAGGACACTTGTTTCACAGTCTGTATGATATTTGAAGTTTAAAAGCCAGGCCTCCCAAAAATAAGGACTAGGGCGGGGCAAGGCAATTTTGCCAATTTTAAAAGGGCACCCAAGGCATACATGTAAAGAATGCAATTTTTTAGGGCACAAAGGCAAAGGTAGGGGCACCCAAGGCAAATTGCCTTAGGGTGCTTAGGTTATTTTGGAGCCGGAAAAGGTGTAAGTTTTTGTGTCAGTGGTGTATGTATAATCAGCGCAGTAATTTGCCAATGTGAATCTATGAGGGACTCATTCAGACTGTCCTTTGGTCATAAGCCCTATCAGTAATTGTACAAAGTGGTATTTTTTAACTAACATGTTAACTTAAAACTTTATAAAAGTGTAGTGGTTGATTTTCTATAAAGTGTGTTTGTTATTTGCCAGAATTTGACCCAAAAAGCTACAATTTTAAGGTTTTCTTCATGTTTATGCTTTGTACTCAGTAAATAATAACATTGCTAAAAATTTTTGTAACCTTTTCAACATGCCATACACAATTTGAAAGAAATGGGGGGTGTGCGGATGCTGATTTTTGCCCAAAGACTAGTTAAACCCAAAAACTTCCTGCCTCACTCCCCGACAGCAAAAAGTAGTACTTGCCATGCCTTCAAACAATTGACATTTAATATACCAAAGAACTCTACACCTTTGGCAGGCACTTATAGCTGGAAAACGCTATTTTGAGCAACTTTCTCATCCAACAAAAGTTGTTGGATGAAGATATTTGAGAAACATGACTTGAAATTGAATATTTGGAATGTTAGTTCAAATTAGCTGTTGCCTTCATCTATTCAGCAGCCACAAGGAGTTTGTGCATGGAGAGTAATAGTTAGCATAGTGGAGGTTTTGGTACAGAGATGGACAATTATATTTAGCTCGTCACCCAAATCGCGAGTTGCCGAGCCCGGTTAAGAGAAAAAAGTTGCGATTTTGTATTTATAATACATCGTAAGATCGTAAATAAATCGTAACACTAAATAGAGTGTATGTGAATCTTCACACGGTAATTTTGGAGTTTCAGAATTCTATGGCCTTATAAGCCGTGTAGTTATTCCAAGCAAATAAAAATTTGAAGCCCAAGGCATTTTTTTAGGCAGGCTGGCATGCATGATGATCATGATGATTGTCAAGATTGTAAACATACTATATAGTTTGATAAGTGTCTCTGTCAAAAAGTCCTATGCTAACACCACTTACTGGGCTATCTACCGAGGCATCCGATCCGATGCGGATAAATGTGGCCTGCATGGTGTATTACATTACACTGGACTATCGTGTTAATGCACAGGCCACAGCGTGTATACTTGTTCGGTCTAGGACGTTTGATTGGTGAAGTTTATACGTAATACACGAATCGGCATTCGCTTAGCATTTAGATTGTGCCGCCATTCGCGTGCGTGGGTGTTACGAATGGAAGAAGGTACAGCGCGTGGCCATTTCTAGGGTGCAAAACCACGCGCACAGGGACATCACCCTCAAACATGAGATCGAAATATAGGGGTGCCCAGTGTGGAGTGCGGATAGGAACACGCTTCTAGCGCGGTTTCTATTGCGTCGACAGTGTCCACGCTTTAGCGAGGTTCTATTCCGTCCACTCGACTCCATCCCTCACGTCACCGGTATAAGAGGAGCTACATATGTAGAATCGTTGTCACAACAGGACATCTATCCAGGACACAACTCATGCTCAATAGGAAACCTGGGTTCACAGTTGTATGATATGTGAAGTGTGAAAAGCAGCTCCAAAATAGACTTTAGGGCGGGGCAAGGCAATTTTGCCCAATTTACAAAGGGCACCAAGGCATTACAGGTTAAAGAATAGCAATTTTTTTTAGTGGCACCAAGGCAAATGTTAGGGTGCACCCAAGGCAATTGCCTTATTAGGTGCCTTAGGTTATTTTGGAGCCTGGAGGAAAAGGTTGTAAGGTTTTTGTGTTCAGTTGTGGGATGATACTCAGCGCAGTCATTTGAATTTGAGACTCATTTCAGTCTTCAGTCTCAGCCTCAGTAAAAATTGTACCAAGTTGTATTTTTAACTTAACATGTTAACTTAAAATTATAAAAGTTGCTAGTGGTTGTATTTTCTAATAAAGTGTGTTGTTATTTTGCCAGAAGAATTTTGACCCCAAAAAGCTATTCATTTTATAATGTTTTTTTTCATGTTAATGGTTGTACTCAGCTTAACTACATAACATTGCTAAAATGTTTGTAAACCTTTTCAACATGCTACAAATGAAAGAAATGGGGTTGTGAGGATGCTGATTTGTCCCAAATATAGCTACAACCAAAACTCATGATTCCCAGACAGCAAAAATGTATTCCTATGCCCTGCATCAAACCCACTTACATTAATTACCCAAACAGGCCCTTACCCTTTTGGCATGCATATCGCTAGAAACGCTATTTGAGCAACGTTTATCATCAACAAAGAGTGGATGGAGATATTTGAGAACAGAAAAATGCACTTGAAAATTGAATATTTTAGGAATTTAGTTTAAATGAGCTGTTGCCTTCATCTCATCAGCAGACCACAAGTAGTTTGTTGCATGGGAAGAGTAAGGTAGCATAGTGGATGTTTTGTACAGAGATGGACAGAGTCATTTAGCTCGTCACCAATCGCCGAGCCGAGCCGGTTTAGAAGAAAAAGTTGCGATTGTATTTAAATAATCCATCGTAATGATCGTTAATAAATCGTCATCACTAAATAGCGTGGATGTGTACTCTTCACACGTAATTTGGAGTTTCAGGTATCGATGCCTGTTATGCGTGTACGTATGCCAAAAATAAAATTTTGCAAGCAAGGCTAGGCTAGGCAGGCATGCACTGAGATTCAGTGGATGATTGTCAAGATGTAAACATACATAGAGTTTGATCATGTGTCTTCTGTCAAAAAATTGTCTATGCTCCCACATCACTTACTGGGGCTTTCTACACGAGGCATACGCATCCGAGGAGGATCAATGTGCGCCTGCATGGTGTATACAACACTGGAATTATCGTGTACTGCACAGGCCACAGCGTGTATACTTTGTTCGGTCTTAAGTTGATGGGACGTATACGGAAGACACGACTCTGCATTCGCTTTAGCATTTCGTTTGTGCCGCCTTAGAGTGGTGTTGCGATGGAAAGGTCAGCGCGTGCATTTTAGGGTGAAACAACCTACGCGCACAGTGAATCCCTCAAACCGAGATCGAAATATCGGGAGTGCCAGCGTGGACGTGGGATAGGAAACGCTTCTAGCGCTGTTCTATTGCGTCGCCGTGTCACGCTTTAGCGCGGTTTCCTATGCGGCGCAAAGTGTCACGGCTTAATTACGCCGCGTTACGTTACGCACTGCATACCATGCTACGCGCTAGATTGTGTTTAAATGTCACAAACAATCAGCTGTTAATGGCATGAAAAGGTGCATCGTGCAGACAGTCCAACGCCGTTTCACACACATCTGGATCTGGAAGTACCACGTTACAATGTACATTGACCAGCTACTAGGCTTTAGTCAAGCTCTTGTCCAAGTGTGTAAGAGCGCCCTCCTACTGTGGTACTGTTAAGCCTTTTCGATAAAGGACTAACACTAGGTTAGCCCGGATGTTGAGTTTGCCGATTGAATTCACGTTGTTTTTAAGTTGGCATGTCCTTAGTCCCAAATAATTGGACTTCCCAGGTTTCTTGAACAGTCTGCCTTTATACAGTCTAATGTGAAGTCCCAAAACAGTATGTGTAACAGCTAGGACCTTAAAGTGTAGCCTTCAAATTTCCAACCCACTGACAGCATACGCCAATTTTATATAATCTTACTGATTCCCTATTCAAAGCTTCACATGGTGCTTTCCCTAAAAAATCTTCTACCTTTAGCACCAGTAAAACCAATTTTAATGCGCAAATGGCTAAAATAGCAATCCAATCGGGACTTAGTCACGGCAGAATCGTACTAGTCTTGAAATTTCATTAAATGTTCACTATAAAAGAGTGATGAAGCTATTACGACCATCATGTGTTGGATAACGACTCTAAGGAATGTTTCAAGGCTGGATGGAATCAGGTAAATTATTGCGTGAGCCATGAAAATTATTGGAGACTGTGAGACAAAAATTTTGTCATATCAGTTACACACATTTTGGCAGGACTACTACGTTGATTAAGTTATGCATTAGATAAATTGTACAATGAGGAGTCATGCTAGCAGGACTAGGCATGTCCTATCCCTCTGCCTTCCCCAAAACAATAGGGCCCTTTGCACGGAAGGTGGTAATTATATTGAATGGACTTGTTTGCCATCCAGGATCATTCAAGGATGCGAAGGGGGAAAAAAAAATACAATTGCATTTGCACTTGGTTCACCTGACCATTTCAGCTATTTCTACAGGCAATTCTGTTGTATTCTCTGTATGCTTGGGTTGTTAGGGGCCGGTCTGGCAAGATAACATTGACTGACGTGCAAAGCACCCTATAAATAATACACATACAGGTAAACTGAACATGCTGAATTGGAAAATAATCTAAATTTAAATGGCGAACCGATAGATTCAAATAACTGGTGTCCCGAAAAAATGTTAAATTCTGATTTTGGCACTGGGTAAGCTTATAACAAAAATATTCCCATCTGTAAGATTAAGCATGAGAACGTCTTTGGTACAAAAAATTGTTGAAATTTCTAATCCGTATAGGAGCAAAATACGAATTCAGCCTATGTGTTCTATGAAATAAGCATATACAAATCGGCCTTTGTTTTCATGTAAGCATTTTACGTAACAAAATAAAGGAAGGGAGATATATGCCATGCTTAATCTCATGATTCACTAACATATCACAGAAATATGGATGACTTCTTGAAATCTCTCGTGCACCTTTAAGCCTAACTGAAAAAGGAATTGAGGCACATGTAACAACAGGAAGCATTTTAAATAAGATCCAATCCAGATCCAAAGCCAAATCAATAATATTACAAAGGATTCTATAAGCGACAACAATACGCCTATAATGAGTGAACCCAGGCAAGTTTATCTCTTTGACAATCTTAAGCCCTCCCTAGTCCCAATATCCAGTGCAAAAGTCGTTCTGGAATTAATGGCGAGACTGTTTTGATTTACCAAGGTTGCTGTCATAATAAATACTTTTACACAACGGTGCTAGAACTTGTCAAAAACAAAACTACCTCCCACCCCCCAAATGAATTTGGCACTGATCACAAAAAAATTCAGCACGTTTTTATTCCGTATAAGGGTATCACGGCTTGGGGGTGGGGTACTTCAAGCTTATATACTTTAACTCAGGATTTTGTCTATTCTGATGAAATTGTGTCAAGCAGCCTAAATAAGAGTACTGGCTGGACAACATCTCAGCAAAAGATTCTTCAGGGATGGGTGGCTTATGTTTTGAAAAGAAAGACCCTATTACATCATATTAATTTATCCATTAACACCAATGATGTACTGATGACCTGAAGTGTGCCCGTGCCAGCCCACTTTTAAAAAGGAAGTAGATTGAAGTGGAAATTATAGGCCTATTCAGCATTACTCATGTGGTTTCTAAAATTCTGAAAAAATCTGAGTACATCAGCTTGACAATACTTACTGAAAAATCAACTCCTGTATTCTCACCAATATTGGTTTTTAGAAGGCATAGTTCTATTACAGATACATGCTCAGTCATTTTAAGATCATGTGCGTACACAGATTTCTCAGGGTAAATACGAGGGTCATGGTGATGTTGATACTACAAAAAGACTTTGAAACACGGTCAATCATGATTATCTTGTGCAATAACGTCATGATGGGCAGTGAATCAATAGAGGGTTCAAGGTTGACCTAAGGATAGACAGCAGATGTCTGTGTGAAAAAACAAACTCCAATGCCTATATGTCAATCACATGCGGTGTGCCTCAAGGCGTGTTATTGTGGCACTTTATTTCCTGCGATGTCAAAGCGATTATGCCATCAGCGTTGACTGTAAGCTCTTTCACTCATAGCAGATGATAGCGCATTGATGTTGATGGCAAGACCAAGAAATGCTGCTAAACTACAGCATGGAGGTTAGAAGTCGTTGGTCGCAGTGGTAATGACAACAAGTTGTCTCTTCACTTGGGTAAGACTGAGGCCATTCTTTTTGGATCAACAGGGAAATTAAGATAGAGAAAAGAATTAAGTTACGGCAATAACAAAAACCTTATTAAATCTTGCAAATCTTCAAATCTTTGGTGATCACATTGGACCAGTGTTTGTCAGGGGAAGCTGTTGCAAATAGTGTAATAAAAGAGCCGGGGCAAAGACTCAGGTGTTTTACAGACAATCCCAAATTCTTGATCAAAAACATCGCAAAACGTTAGTTTCAGCTTTGATTCGTGCTATTTTGATATGTGGTTTCGTCCTGGTTTAGGCCCTTTCTAAACAAACACTCAGAAAAAAATACAGGTCATGCAAATCAGATTGTCAGATTGTACTTGGTCTGGATCAAGAACACATGTTGCCAGGACGAACTCGATTGAAATTAGGGCTTCAAATTGAAGATGGGTCATGCAATTGAAGCTTAACCAGTCTTCAAATTTATAATAACATGTCTCGACAAAGGTCTGAGTGATCATTTGATAAAAGTTCGAAAGGCATCGATATAATTTTGTTTTTGATTTTTTTATTTACCCCCCAAGGGATCAGCCACCTTAATTTGTGGTTCCTAGGGTGCGGGGGGACAGTTGGCAGAAAAAAACTTTTCACTTCACGGAATCAATGGCATGGAACTCCCGCCAGGCACTATTTAATCGATCAACAGCTACGTCCACTTCAAAAAAGAAGTCAAATTCATCTTGCATGAAAACAGATCGAGAAAGGGAAGAGCGCCATTCCTTGAAATGCTATAGTGGTGTATCGTTTTGCTGTGTTTTCTGTTTGTCCTTTGTAAGGACCCATATGGAAATAAGCTCATGTGGCTTTTTGGGCTATCCTGGATCTCATCAACAGTGCGTCTGTTTGTTCCTTTATTCATTTTTAATGTGAATATAGAGTATTTTAGATGTAATTTTAGGTGAAATTTTAAATGTGTAATCTGGCGCACTGTGTTTGAACCGCCACCATAGCGTTACATTGGTGATTCTCTAAGAAAATCGCATTCGTACCGCACTCCAAGTTAGCATAACATCAGAAGTATGCACCCGACCTATGACAAAAGTTTACATTTTCTAAAAGGAAATTTCATAAGAATAGAATTCAAAATATGCCACTCAACAGTTGGGTGGTCGGTAGGGTTGAAATAGAAGCACTTTATGGTTGAAAAAACATTTACGTTAAGGAACACACAAAAAAATATGGTTGCTTGTAAGAGCCATAATCTCACCCCATTGCCCATTACACTCATTTCTCTTCAGATTTGATAGATTACGTCATCACATTCCTTCTGTAGAGAAAATGGTCTAACGGTGTGGGGTATGACTTTATCAAAAAGAGGTTCTGCGCAGAAGCAAAATCATTTCATAATTGTGTATTGCATATTGCGCGAAAAAAAAAAATATCAATACCACTGGAGAAGTCATGACAGTTCCATTTTCTCACTTAACGCCCATACTCCAGGTATAAATTGAAGAATCCAAGGGATGAAGTTTGTGAAACGGTAGCCCTCTTTTACGACGAATGAAACCCAAGCGATACCATTATTTAAGTGCAAGAACGAGGTCAGTAATAGAGCGTACCGCGGTTACTGGTTCCCAACCTCAACCTTTTTTTAAACAGGCTTCAACATTTAAGGTCATCTTTAACCCAACTTACGATACTTTACGGCTTATTCTTAAATACAACAAGGAAAGACTGTCAACCACCCAGAACAACAATCAGACAACCCATTGAACGCAACAATCCTACGCAACAAAGACGCGTTATACGTTGGCCAGGTTTGCTGCGAAACGTAGCAAAAGCAGTATGACGCGAAGTGGCTTCACCTAAAAATAACATCAACACAGCGAGTACTACCTGGGTTCAATTGTCGAATTGACATGGGATGGCCACTTGAATTGATTGGGCATTTTCACAGTTGTGAAAACATATAAGTTTACTGAAATGGTACTATTTCAATATCTTTTTGAAAAAACAACTGAAAAACAACACAGAGTAAAGTGTACGGGACCAATACTGTACTGAAGTGATGGTTCATAACAATGTCATTAATGGCATGGCAATGAAAAACGTGTCTACAGTCGTTAGCATCATGGTCAGAGGAAATTTTAAAGTGGGTCATCTCTGACAAGTTTAATCCAAAAGCACTGCGGCAGTCTGGGGAAAATGCTTTTGTTTTACTAGGTTAACCATAGGCAAGGACCCAACTGACGCAGTATTGTGGCATATGTCATGCGCATTAGCGTGAACTCTGTACTTTAATTAATTTACTCTGATTAAAATGTTGTCAATTACTGTCAATTATTCATGTGGCCCTATTAATATTAATCATTTAATGCTGAAAGAACATAATCCCATTTAGCTGTGCAGAAGAGTGCATGCATGATAGAAATACACATAAAAATGTTAACTTCCATAGAGATTGTGTGTACACGGGTGCCCCAGCCTCCGCTTCCCCGCCTCCACCACCCTGCCATGTGAATTTTTAGTCACAGTTGTCATCATTAAAAAGCTAGAGTATTCCCATTACAGGGCTGAGAGTGCATTTATTACAGGCCTTCGTTTATGAAAATAAGAGGAGCTCTGTTAATAACGGCTCCTGGATTATTTAGGAGCTCAACAAGAGGCTCAATTAGACATGTCATAACAAAAGCAAAGGGCCTTTCAAGTACTAAGAAAGCTCAATTTATGGAGCTCCTGAACGACCTGCTCAGGTGAGAGCGGATGGAGTCAGGAGCTATAGCTCTCTCAGAATGCAGTCTGATTTAGCTTTAAATGAGACCCAAAAAGCTACGCAATACCTTCATGTTGGAAGAGATATCATTCAATCAGCCAAGTAGAAATTAAAAAACGTTAAACAGACCACCCGTTTTGGGTGGCGGTGCGGTCAAGACACAGGGCCACAGATTGATATGATGAATAAATATGAATGAAATGAAATGAGACACACATGTGACAATTATTTTAACATTGGTACATTATCCTATCACTGAATGTGATATGATACACATTCAGTGATATGATTAATGACCATGTTAACAATAACATTCAAATGTGTAGGCACAATTATTGGGACCCTAAAAGCCTCTCCTCCAAGATAGAACCCAGTTGGTGGAATCTCATCTTATCAATCTGAGTGACTTCTTTTGTATTCTGGATGGGTCTTGAATTCATGGCAGTATTTTCTCAGGGTCTTTCTTGAATTCATGGAGACAACAAAAGTTAATCCTCATGTGTGTACTGGGTATTTAATTTAAGATGATGTCTCAAATCAAGACATTTTTCAGTCTACAGGTACTTGATCATCGAACAAATCCACGCTGAGTACAAACGGTTTCCATTAAAAGTGACACTATGGAACATCGGTACCGCACATCGCAATGACCGGTGGTAATGATCATGGGCCTTATACGATCTGTAACATGAGATGCGGCATGTGCAATGCATATTACGCTGAACGCTTTGTACGCGGCAGGTATCTAATACAGATTGCCATGATCTTTGCGGGGAAACTAGTATTACTTGGGCAATAAATGTCTTCTGACCATTAATGTGCCGCGTTTTGCTCGTACTGGTCTACCGAACTCTAACATGTGCAACGGTTGGTGCGCCGTTTGGGGGTTCGCGGGCGTATGTTCTAACGTCTAAGAAACTATGAGCTAGAGTATAGCCGGAAGCGGGCATCAGGGCATTTGGCACAAATATGCTTAGGGCAAAATTGCGAAAAAACAAAATCATTTGATTACGTCTGGAACTGGAATGTGTGTGTATCGCGAATGTGCAGTGATCTACTTTTTTTATGTATTTGCGTTACTTTTTACACTGCGATAAAGGGATTCCCTGGGCGTCCCCTTTGTTTTCCTGCGGTGAATGAAGGTGACGTCAGTCCCTCCGGCATATAGATCGATGATTGATGCTGCTAGGACACTAGGTCCAGGAGTTCTAGGTTAGTTCATTAACAGAGTTGTACTGACTGATGCATGGACGAGAGTAGTAGTACGCCCACATACCGTCCTAGGCTAGGTCTAAAGGACTACACAAATAAAACAGAAAAAGTACATAGAACTTACCTCTTTGTTTTGTGGGCCATCGTTTTCGCTATTTTTTAATTCTTCGTCAATTTTCTGCTCTAAAAAAATCTGTTTTTTGCTTAACATTTCCCCGTCGGCCGTAATTTTTGATGGCTATCGGATGGGGCCGGGCGTCGGCCTTGCTCTTTTTACCAAATATGAAAACTCATTTTGACAAGTAGATAACACTTCACAAATAAAATTTTGTAGGCCAAGTGATGTGAGTATAAAACCAAATTCAAACAAGAAGTAGGATGTTTAATCACACATTGACGTCTGTTACCTCCCCGTTAAACATCTACTTGTGAGAATGATGGCGAGCATTTTTAGCTGACTGGTGGAGACGTCACAACGAGTCTCATATAGATAGAAAAGTGTCATCCTCAATAATCCTAACGTCAGTCTATTAATTTATGAAATGTTATATCATGTATTTTATTTTTACAAGTGCCCTTGCTGAAAACACGGGGCTGAAAACAATTTGTGAGTAGGTTGCCTTTCCGGCGGGTGTTTAGGGCCGTTGAATTGTGAAAGTTAAAAATAAACAAATTAAAAAAATAAAAGAAAATATTATTTTATAGCAGTATTTAAAGGAAAAAATTATTTCAGTTGACGTTCTGAAAAAGACAGGTAAACGCGTTACACTTGCAAAAAATGCATGGGGCCGTGTTTACTTTAACCCCATGGGTGTTAATTTTAACTCCATACTGCATGGAGTCAATAGGGGACTGCCCAATAGTGTTTACACCATTTTGGTGTTTAAATTCCACCATGTGGGTGTATATTTAAGACCAATTTTGGTGGTTTAAATACAACACTGCTTGGTGTTAATTTACACCACAGTCGGTGTTAATTATTTTTTTAAACACTGCCGGGTGTCAATTCGACACTACTGGTGTAATTAAACACTCCCCTGGAGGCATTAGGCAGCTAAGGATGGGCACCACTCCCTGGTGTTAAAAATGAACACCAAACTTTGGTGTTTGTTAACATTTATTGTAACGTGTATCTTTAGTAGAAAAGGGTGTTGTGTTTATTGTTTGTGTTTATTGAACTGCTGGCCTAAACAAATCATACACAGGTCACAAAAAGTTATAATTAAAATTATACACTCAACCACAGAAATTAACACAGTACACGGCTTGACACCGACTTGGTGTAAAATTTGAAACACTCCAAGTTTTTGCAGGTATAGGATAGTTATACAATAGGCATAACAGATGAAATGAGGTTTGGTTGTTACGCTTTGTTTTGAAATCAGTACCAAATGCCTGTGGCCTAAATTATATATTAATATATAATAAAACGTGCTCAGTTACAAAAACAGGAATGTATAAGGTGAACAACTATGTACAGCCTATCTTATGCACTCTATTGTTTGAGGCGACTCCCAAAACGTAGTCCACTCCACCCCATGAAATTTATGATCCACAATCCTAAAAGTTGGTTCTTTTCCCTTTAGGGTCGTGTGTTCATGCGGTCGGTGGTTTTGGGGTTCGAGGTCCTAATCACTGATTCCTCCCACCCCCAATGAACAGGTATGCATTTATTCCAAAAATGAATTAGTCCATAACAGATAAAATTGATAACAAACACGAATAAAAGTTTTATATCCTTATCCCATCCCGGAACCCCGTCCCTACCCCTCCCTTTCCATTCACACATGACAACATGGTAACTACTGATCTAAATGTAATAATATCTAGTATTGTTTCCCCCCTCCCTCAATCCTCCCTTCTGGTCCCGGCCCTCCCCCTCCCCCTAAAACTAAAACGTGTCATGAATGGCATATGGGGCCATTTAGGTCAGCTGATCTTGTCAAAAATAGCCCTCTTTGGAGTTGGAACTCGTAAATTCAGACCTGACCACCGGACCTGACCGCTATAGGCCTATATAGGCCCCTATACCCCTTGTTTGGTATATTTGTGTGACAGGGAGGAAAAAAAACGGCCGAGGAATATAGCCTAGGGGCCTACATGGCCCACAAAACCCATTGCTATACAGCATCCTTACGTAAATTAAAACACATGGCTACCACGTTATTCAGAGAATATTGTACCACAGGCCCATAGTGCTGTTGTGTTTGGGCGCATATTTACTGAAAATACCATAAAAGGCTCATATAAAAAGGGACAGGATTGGCTTGTAATTTGGAAAATATGTAGGATAAAGCGCCAACTGTAAATTTATGTTCAATTTATTCCCATGGCATATTGATTTAGTAAATAACTACTGCTAGTGATTTGTGTAGTGTTTGATTGAATTTCAATTTTCCAGTCTACGTAATGGTTCAAGTAATTAGTGCAAAGACCTGGGTCTTTGGTGTATTGTTTTAAGTGGGATAATATTTACTAGAGCGATCATTACCAAATAAGGATGGCGCTATGACCATAGATTTAGTTCAGTCAGGGGTACTGTCAGGCGGCGTCGGCCAAGCCCCATTCAATCAAAGAAGAAAAACCCCCATAAATCGAATTCCAAATAGGTTGAAGCAAGGTGTGATACAAAATACAACCCGGGAGCGGGGGATAGGGGGGGGGTAGGCAATGTGAAATACATGTAGGAACAATTGGGTGAAGACATTTCATACACCGATTGCTCACTTTGTAATGATGCTTTTAATAAAATATATTTGCCGGCCAAAAATGTCATTTGACGACACAATTTCATCCCCTCAGCAAATGGCAAAACTGGTTGGACGGTAAATGGACCAGTTTGTTATTCAAAAGTTTTTTTATAGGTCCGCGCCGGACTCATAGTCCACTACATCAAGGGATAGGGCACTCGATTAGTTAACTTTCACGCAACATTATGTGTATTGAATTGTTATGTTTCCCTATTGTGTGACCTTTTCATACATGGATCGTGGGCGCGTTGATTCGAAAGTTGAAAACACTTTTGTCCGGCATATTGGAAAGCAAAGCCGTCGGCACGACATGCCATGGTCGCACTATTCAATGGCACTTGACGTCAATTACAGTGCAATTCACTAAAAATAAGGGAAAATAAAGAGGTTTTTCACACAAAGGAAATTTTGCTTATTTTTAACAAAACAGATCATTAATGAAAAAATAAGGAGAAATTTCGAAAATAAAATAATGAAATCAAAACTGGGGAGGAAATGTTGAATGGGAAATAATATATAAATGCAGCAAGATCAGTTTAACATAAAGATAGATAAATGCGATTTGATTTAATTTTGACAATAAACGAAATGAATGAATGCAATGAAGGGAGGAAGGAAGGGAAGGAAGGAAGGAAGGAAGGGGAAAACAGAAAGCAAGAAGTACTGAACGAATAACCCAACTCGCCTTTTTATATGAATATATTAAAAATAAAAACTGAAGGAGGGATGAAGGAAGGGGAGAGAGGGAGAAGGAGAGGAAGGAAGGAGGGGAGAGGCGGCGAACGGAGGGGAGGGGAGGGGATATGAAGGGAGGGGAGGGGAGGGGTAAAGGGGGAAAGAGAAAGTGAGAAAGAGGGGGGAGGGCAGGGAGGGAGGAGAATGGGGGAGGTGGGGGAAGGAAAGGGGCGGGTAGGGGAAGGGGAGGAGGGGGCGGGATCGGTGGAGGAGGGGAGGGGAGGAGTGGGGAAGGGGAGGTGAGAGGGGGAGTGTGAAGCGGAAGGAGGGGTGGAAGCGAAGGAAGGGAGGAAGGGGGAGGATGAGGAGCGAAGGGAAGGAAAGGGGAAGGGTTAGAGGAGGAGTGGAGGCGAGGGACGAGGGGATGGAGGAGGGAAAGGGGAGTGGAGAAGAGGGGAGGGAAAGGAAAAGGGACGGGGAGGGGTAAGGAAGGGAGTGGAAGGGAAGGGAAGGGGAGGGGGATGGCGGGGAAGGGGAGGGGAGGGGAGGCAAGGCAGGGGGGAGGGTGGAAGGTGACGGGAAGGGGAGGAGAGAGAAAAGGAGGGGGAGGGGAAGCGGAAAGGAGCGAGGAGAGGATGCGGAAGGGGTTTGGAGGGAAGGTGAAGGGGAGGGGGACGGGAGAATTGGAAAGGGGAGGGGAGGGACTGAGGACTGGGGAGGGGAGGAACTCGTGGGAGGGGGAGGGGAGGGGCATAGGGAGGTGAAGGGAGGGAAAGAAAGGGAAGGAAGGGGAGGGGAAGGGGGAGCAAGCGTCAAAGGGGGAGGGTGAAGAGAATGGCGAAGGGATGGGAGGGGAAGGGAAAGGAAAGGGAGGTGCGGGAGGGGAGGGGAGGGAAGGGAAGGTGGAAGGGAGGACAAGAGGGGCGGAGGGGAGGGGGAAAAGGGAGGAAGGGGCAAAGGGGAGGAGGGGACGGGAGGAGAGGAGGAGGAGGGGGGAGTGGGGGAAGGGGCCGGTGGAAGGGGGGGGGTGAGGAAGCGGAGGGGAGGGAGGAAAGCGGTAGGGAAGGGGGTGAATATGATGAGCAAGGGAAGGGGGAGGCGGGAGCGTTAGGGGAGGGGGAGTGAGGGGTGAGGGAGGGGAAAAGGAGGGATGGGAGGGTGGGAAAAGGAGCTGAGGGGAGGGGAAGGAAGGGATGAAAGGCGCGGGTGAAAAATGCGGGGGGAGGGGAACGGGAGGAGAGGGAAGTTTACGGGTGGGGGAGGAGAGGGAAGGGGGAAGGGGGAAGTCAGAGGAAGGAAGGGGAAAGGGAAGGGAGGGGAAATGTAAGGGAATGTAAGGAAAAGGTGGAAGGTGAGGAGTGGGAGGGGGAGGGGAGGGGAGGGATAGAAAGGAGAGGAAAAAAGGGAGGGAGAAATGGAGGGGCAAGCCAAGGAAAGGATTTGGGGAAAGGGAGGTGGAGGAGTGGGACGGAGGGGGTAGGGAGGGGAGGGAAGGAGGAGATAAAGGGGAGGGGAATGGTGGGGACCGGAGGGAGGGGAATGAGGACGGGGAGGGGAATGGTGAGGAGGGTAGGGAGTAGGGGAGGGGAAGGGAAAGGGGAGGGGAAGGAAAGGTATAGGGGAAGGGAAGGGGAGAGGGAAGGGATAAGGCGGAGACGGAAGAGGGGAAGCGGGAAGGGGAGGGAGAGTATGGAAGGGGATAGGGAGGAGGAAGAGAAGGGGGGACCTGGAGGAGGGGGAACGGAAGGGGGGAAGGGGAGAGGAGGGGCTGGGGAAGGGAGTGGAAAGGGAAGGGGGAGGGGAAGGGAAGGGGAGTGGAGAAGGGGGGAGAGGTGCAAGGGAAGGGGAGGGGGAGGGCAAGGGGGGTGGGAGTGGAAGGGAGGGGGAGAAGGGGGAGGGAAGGGGAGACGGGGAGAGCTAAGGGAAGCGAAGGAAAGGGGAGGGGAAAAGGGGGAAGGAAGAGGAGGGAACGGGCAGGTCGGAGTGGAAGGGGAAGACGGATGAGGGGAAGGGAAGGGAAGGAAGGGTTTAGGGGAAGGGGAGTGGAACGGGGAAGGGGAGGGAAGGGCAGCGGAGTGGAAAGGGCGAGGAGAGTGCAAGGGGAAGGGGAGGGGGAGGGGAGGGAGGAGGGGAGGGGAGGGGCGAGTGTGAAGGGAGGGGAGAAGGGGAGGGGAAGGGGAGCGCTAAGGGAAGCAAAGAAAGGGGAGGGTTAAAAGGGAAGGGGAAGAGGAAGGTGGAAGGGGGAGGGGAAGCGGAAGGGAGGAGGAGGGGGAAGGGAAAGGGGGTAGGAAAGGCAAGGAGATGAGAGAGAGGAGGGGGGAAGAGGAGGGGGACAGGGTGAGGGGAAGGGGAGGAGAGGATGGGGAAGGGAAGGGAAGGGGAAGGGATTCAAGGGAGGTGAAGGAAGAAGGAAGTGAAGGCGGGCAAGGGAGGGGAAGGGGAGGCGGAAGAGTGGGGAAGGGAAGGGGAAAGGGAAGGGGAAAGAGGGAAGGGGAGGTGTGGGAGGGGAGGGATGGATGGATGGGGCGGGGAGGGGAAGGATAGAGAGGGGAGGAAGGGTAGGGTAGGTAGGGGAGAAGGGGATGGGAACAGGAGAGGAAAGGGGAGAAGGAGGGGGGGGAAGGGGAAGAGGAGGGAATGGGGGAATGGAGGGGAGGGGGAGGTGGAAGTGGAGGGGAGGGGGAAGGGGAAAGAGGATGGGGAGGGGGAAGGGAATGGAGAGAGGGGAGGGGAGAGAGAGGGAAGGGGGAAGGGAAAGGAATGGGGGGAGAAAGGGCCGGGAGGGAGCTAGGGGAGGGAGGGGGAAGGGAGGATGGGAGGGGTGGAGGGAGGGGGGGAGGGGATCGAGGAGTGAGGGGGAGGGGAAGGGGGAAGGGAGCGACGGGGAGGAGAAGGGGGAGAGGAGGATGGGATGGGGGAGAGGAAGGGGAGGAGGAGGGGAGGGGGGAAGGGAAGGTAAAAAGGAAAGGGGTAAAGGGAGGGGAGGGGAAGGAAGGGAGGGAGGGAGGGTAGGGAGGGAGGGGAATAGGGGGGGAAGGGAGGGGAGAGGAAAGGAGGAGTGGCGGGGGGGAGGAGGAAGGGGAGGGAGGGGAGGGAAGGAGGAGGGGAAAGGGGAGGGTGAGGGGGAAAGGGAGGGGGGGCGAGAGTGGAAGGGAGGGAGAAAGGGGAAGGGGAATGGGGAGGGGAAGGGAAAAGCGAGGAAAAGGGGAGGGAAAAGGGAAGAGAAGAGGAGGTGGAAGTGGAGGGGGAGGGGAAGGAAGGAAGGAGGGGAGGGGAAAGGGAGAAGGGAGGGGAAAGGAAGGAGCGGAGAGGGAGGGGAAGGAAAGAGGAGGGGAGGAAGGAGAGGCGGGAGGGGAAGGGAGACAGAGGAAGGGAAGGGACGGGGAGGGGAGGGGAGGAGGTGAAGGCAGGGGGGAAGTGAGAGGGGCGTGAGGGAGGGGTGGGGCGGGGCGGGGAAGGGGGAAAGGGAAAGGGAGCGACAGGGGGAGGGGGAAGGGGAGGGGCGCGGACGCGAGGGGAAAGGGAAGGGGAAAGAGGGAAGGGGAGGGGACGGGGTTTGAAGGGGAAGGGAGGAGGAGAGGAAGGGGAGGGGAGGGGAGTGAAGGACGTGGGAAGGGGAGAAGGGGGGAGGAGGGTGCAGGGGTGGGAACGGTGAGGGAAGCGGAAGGAGAAGGGGAAGGGAATGCGGATTGAAGGGGAAGGGAAGGGGAGGGAAGGGTAGGTAGTGTGAGGGGCTAGGGGGGAAAAGGGGGGGGGGAGGAGGGGGAAGGGAAGGGGAGACGAAGGAGGGACAGGGGGAGGGGAATGGAATGGAACGAGAGGGAAGGGAAGGGGGCGAGAGGGAGGATAGAGGGAAGGGGGAAGGGAAAGGAATAGGAAGGGGGAGAGGGCAGGGATTGAGAGGGAAGGAGGGGGAAGGGAGGGGGAGGGGTGGGGAAAAGGGAAGGGCCGAGCGTGAGCGGGGAGGGGAAGGGACGAAGGGAGCGCAGGGGAGAGGAAGGGGATGGCGGGGGAGGGGAGGAGGAAGGGGAAGGACGGAGGGGGGAGAGGGGGAAAGGGACAAGGGGTAAAGAAATGGGGAAAGGGTAGGGGCGAGGGAGGAAGGGAGGGAGGGAGGGGATGGGGAGGGAAAGGGAAGGGGAGAGAGAGAAAGGGCGAGGGGAGGGAAGGAAGGTGAACAGGAGAAATGGGACGGTAAGGGAAGGGAAAGGGGTTAGCGGAAGGGCGACGGGAAGGGGAAGGGAAGGGAAGGGAAGGGGGACGGGAGAGGGAGGGCGGGCGAGGCGGGGGAGTCGGGGCGGACGGGAACGGAAGGAAGGGGGAAGGTGGAGGGGAGAGCGAAGAAGGAGGGAAGGGGAGGGGAAGCTTGAGGGGATGGTAAGGGCGAATAATGAGGACGGCGGGAAGGGAGGTGGAGGGTGGAAGGGAAGGAAATGGGGGAAATGGGAAGGTGGAAGGGGAAGGGGATTGAGTGGGGAGGAAGGGAGTGAGGAAGGGAGGGAAGGGAGGGAGAATTAGGGGAGGGGAAGGGGAGGGGGGAAGGGAACAAGGAAAGGGGAGGGGAGGGGAAAGAAAAAGGGGAAGGGACAAGAGGAGGTGGAATGTGGAGGGGAGGGGAAGGGAAGGGAGGAGGAGAGAACGGAAAGGGGGGGAAAGGGACGGAGAGGGGAAGGGGAGGGGAAGGGGAGGGAGAGGAGGGAAAGGAATGATGGGGAGCGGAGGGGGCGGGGAGGGGAAGGGAGGGGAGTGAGAGGGGAGGGGTGAGCTGGAGGGAAGGGGAATGGGAGCAAAGGGGGGCGGAGGGGGAGGGGGGGGAAGGGAAGGGGAGGGGGAGGGGAAGGGGATATGGGGGAGGGAAGGGGAAGGAAAGTGGGAAGAGATGAGGGGAGGGAGTGGGTGGGTGGGGGGGAGGAAAGAGGACGGGGAGGGAGGAGGGGAAGGGGAGGTGGAGGGGGAGAGGAGGGCGTGGAAAGGGGGTGGAAGGAAGGGAAGGAAGGGAGGGGGAGAGGAGGGGAAGGGGAGAGGGAAGGGGGAAGGGAAGGGGAGAGGGAAAGGAGAAAGGGAAGGGAAGGGGGGGAGGGGATGGCGAGTGGAAGGGGAGGGCGGGGGAGGGTAAGAGCGGGGATGAGGTGCCGGGAGGGAGGGGGGGAGGTGGTGTTTGGGGTGGTGGGTGGGGGGGAAGGGGAGGGAGCAGGAGGGGAAGGGGAGTGGAAAGGGGAAGGGGCTAGGGGGGAAGGTGAGAGAGGGAAGGCGAGGGAGGGAGGGATGGGGGGCGAAGAGGGGGGAAGGGCGAGGGGAAGGAAGGGCAACGGAAAGTGGAGGGGAATGGAAGGAAAGGGAAAGGGGGAAGTTGGAAGTGGAGGGGTTGGAAGGAGAAACGGAGGGGAGGGGAAAGGGAGGGAAGGGGAGGGAACGGGGAGGGGAAGAGGGAGGGGAAGGGGAGGGAAAAGGGATGGAATGGAAGGAAAAGGGGAATGGGGAGAGGGGGGAGGGGGAAGGGGAGGGGAAGGGCCAAGGGAAAGCGGAGCGGGGGGAAAGGGAGGGGCGGGAGCTAGGGGAGGGAAGACGGCTTTGGAGGGGAAGGATATACAATTAACCAGTGCCTTGACAGGACCCACAGAGGACAAAACCGTTTGTTAACAGAGGACCAACAGAGGACCAAAGTGATATGTGTTATCAGAGCCAAACAGAGACCAAAACTAGAGGTGTGATTAGAGGGACCAACAGTGGACCAAACCAATAGGTGTTAGAAGGAGGGCCCAACAGAGGACCAACCGCTAGGTGTTATCGAGGAAACAGAGGACAAACCAATAGGTTAGCAGAGGTCCAACAGAGGGACCCAAACGAAGGGGATCAGAGGAGAGGACCAAACGATAGGTTTATCAGAGCGAGAGGACCAAACAGATAGGTGTTATCAGAGGGACCAACAGAGGACCCACACAAAGGTGTTAGCAGAGGGCCAACAGAGGACCAAACCAAAAGGGGTTCGCAGAGGCCCAACAGAGGACCCCACCGTAGGTGTTGGTATCAGAGGACCACAGAGGACCAAACCTAATAGGTGTTAGCAGAGGCCCAAAGACGGACCAAAACCGGTGCGAGGGTTATAAGAGGAGAGACCCCAAAACGATATAGGTGTATCAGAGGAACCAAAACGGGACCAAAACCAATGGTGTAGCAGAGGCCAACGAGGACCAAACCAATCGATGTTAGCAGAGGCCAAACAGTGGACCAAAAACCGAATAGGTTGTTATCAGAGACCAACCGAGGACTAAACCGATAGGTGTTATCAGAGGACCAATCAGCGGACCAAAAATCGATAGATGTGATCGGGGGACCAACAGCATGAGGACCAAACCAATAGTGTGAGCAGAGGCCCACAGAGGCGCAACAGACAATAGGGGTAGCAGAAGGCCCAACAGGGACCAAACCGATAGTCGTTATCAGAGGACCAACAGATGGTCAAACCAATAGGTGTTAGCAGAGGGGCCCAACAGGGACCAAACCGAAGGTTTATCAGAGAGAGGGCACAAAACCGATATAGTTGTTATCAGAGGACTAATCAGCGGACCCAAACCAGATAGGGTTAGCAGAGGCCCAACAGAGACCAAACCACAGGTGCAGAAAGGAGGCCCAACAGTGGACCAAACCAATAGGGTTATCAGAGGACCAAAGAGACTAACCGCTAGGTGTTATCAGAAGACCAACAGAGGACCAAATCGATTAGATGTTACAGAGAGACCAAAGAGGACCTAAATCCAAGAGTGGTTAGCAGAGGCCCACCCGAGGACCAAACCATATAGGTGTTAGCAGAGCCCAAAGAGGGACCAAACCGATAGGTGTTATCAGAGGACCAACACAGGACCAAACCAATAGTGTAGCAGAGGCACAACAGAGGACCAAACCGATGGGTTTCAGAGGCGAGGACAAAACCGGAGTAAGGTGTTATCAGAGGACCACAAGAGGGACCATACCCAATAGGTGTTAGCAGAGGGCCCACACAGAGGACCAAACCCAATAGGTGTTAGCGATGCCAACAGTGGACCAAAACCGATAGGTGTTTTCAGCCAGGACCAACAGGGTGACCAAACGATATGTGCTTTATCAAGCGGACCAACAGAGAGGACAAAACCCATTAGGTTTGTTAGAAGAGCAAACAGAGAGCCAAACCGATAGGTGTTCTCAGAGGACAACAAGAGACCAAATCTGTAGATGTTATCAGAGGACAAAAAACAGAGGACCAAACCAAGAGGTGTTAGCAGGCCAACAGAGGACCAAACCGAAAGGTGTTTCAGAGGAGAGGACCAAAACGATATAGGTGTTATCAGAGGACTAACAGAGGACAAACCAATAGTGTAGCAGAGGCACCAACGAGGACTCAACCAATAGGTGTTGCAGAGGCCCAAACAACAGTGTAGACTATCCGGATAGGTGTATCAGAGGACCAACGAGGACCAATACTGACAGATGTTATCAGAGGACCAACAGGGAACAAACCATAGGTGTTAGCAGAGGCCAACAGAGGACCAAACCGATATGTGTCTCAGAGGACAACCACAGAGGGACCAAAACCAAAGGTGTTAGCAGAGGACCAAAAGAGGACCAAACCGATAGGTGTTATCAGAGGACCAACAGAGACCAAATCGATAGATGTTATCAGAGGACCAAAAGAGGACAAACCAATAGTGTTAGCAGAGGGCCCAACGAGAGAACCAAACCGATAGGTGTTATCAGAGGAGAGGACCAAACCGATATAGGTGGTATTCGAGGAACAACAGAAGACCAACCAATAGGTGTTAGAGGAGGCCCAACAGAGGACCAAACCAATAGGTGTTAGCAGAGGCCCAACAGGGACCAAACCGCGAAGGTTGTTATCCAGAGGAGAGGACGCAAACCAATAGGTGTTAGCAGCGGCCAAAAGTGGACCAAACCGGATAGGTGTTATCAGAGGGACCAAACAGAGGACCAAACCGATAGGTGTTAGCAGCGGCCCAACAGAGGACCAAACCGATAGGTGTTATCAGAGGACCAACAGAGGACCAAACCCATAGTGTTATCAGCAGGACCAACAGAGGACTACAAACCGATAAGGTGTTATCAGAGGACCAACAGAGGACCAAATCGATAGATTGTTATCAGAGGACACAACAGAGGACCACCGATAGTGTGATCAGAGGCCAACAGAGACCAAAATCGATTAGAGTTTTATCAGAGGACACACAGAGGACCAACAAATAGTGTTCGCAGAGGACCAACAGAGGACCAACCGTAGGTGTTAGAAGAGGAGAGAGTACCAAACCGATATAGGTGTATCAGAGGACAAAGAGCGACCAAACAATAGGTGTAGCAGAGGCCAACACAGGACCAACCAATTAGGTGCTTAGCAAGAGGCCAACAGTGGTAACCGATAGGTGTATCCGAGGGACCACAGAGGACCAATCGCTATGATGTTATAAGAGGACCAAAGAGGACCAAACCAGAGGTGTTAGCAGAGGACCAACAGGGACCAAACCAATAGGTGTTAGCAGAGGCCCAAACAGAGGACCAAAGCCGCTAGGTGTATCAGAGGACACAAACAGAGGAAACCAAATCGATAGATGTATCAGAGGACCAACAGAGGACCACACAAATAGGTATTATTGCAGAGGCCCAAAAGAGGACCAAACCGATAGGTGTTATAAGAGGAGAGGACCAAACCGATATAGGTGTTATCAGAGGACCAACACAGGACCAAACCAATAGGGATTAGCAGAGGCCCAAACCGAGGACCAACCAATAGGTGGTAGCAGAGGACCAACAGTGGACCAAACCGAAGGTGCTATCGAGGAAGAGGAACAAACAATAGGTGTAGCAGAGGCCCCACAGTGAGTGACCCAAACAGAGAGGTGTTATTAGAGACAACAGAGGCCAAACCGATAGTTGTTATCAGAGGACCAAAAGAGGACCAAACCGATAGGAAGTGTAAGAGAACCACAGAGACTAACCGAAGGTGTAGCAGACGCCCAACAGATGACCAAAGCGATAATGATATAGAGGGACCAACAGGGACCAAACCGATAGGTATTATCAGAGAGGCCAACAAAGCGACCAACGATGGGGTGTCAGAGACAACAGAGGACCAAACCGATAGGGTTATCAGAGGACCAACAGATGCCCAAACAGATAGGTGTTAGCAGAGGCCAAACAGAGGACCAAACCGATAGGTGTTATCAGAGGACCAACAGAACCAAACCGAGAGTGGTTAATCAGAGGACCAACGAGGACCAAAGTGATTGTGTTATCAGAAGAACAACCTCCCCTTCCACTCCAATCCACTTCCTTCCTTCCTCCCCTCCTTTTCCCTTCCATTTTCCATTCACCCTTCCTACGTCACTGTCCAGTCCTTATCCCCTCCCCTCCCCTCGCTCCCCTTCCCCTTCCCCTTTCACTCCCCTCTAACTCCTCGTCGAACCCCATCCCCCCCACCCTACCTTCCCCCCCCTCCCTCCCTCCCCTCCTAGTGTAAATAATTTTGAAGATCTTGAGATCACATTATCAAGGAAATCGTCAAGAGCTCGATAAATCCTGACCATTTCTTCGAGGTAATTGTCTCGAGATCTGACCATATCTAAAGTCTTGACATTATCTTGAGAGTATTACCTCGAGATCTTTCAATGATCTCGAGATCTGACATATCTCGAGTTAATTATTCTCTTAATCTTCTGCAAGTGTCCTAATTCTAGCATTCATAACGCACATGGTATTGCAAATAGTACAGGGCACGCATGGGGCCAGTTTCGTGTGTTAGCAAGTGTAATAAAGATCCCAAAAATGCTAACGCAGGAATGTAAAATTAAAATGCTTCCCCATAGTTAACAGATATTGTCTATTGCATGTTGAAGCGAATAACTTGTTAATCACGACGTCATCCTCGTCGGAGCCAACAAAACCCATATTTGCGGAAAGGAAGTCTTTTCGAGTAAAAAAGGTTGTCCTATTCAGGCTTCAGGAAGTGCTGGGGGGGGTCCCAAAGGCTGAGGAGCGAGGCCACTTCTTGAAAATGGTCACTTGGGTAATCGAATTCTGAACAGCGGTTTGTGTATATTACACCGGACCTATGCTGGATAGTGTAAATACAGTGACCGAGCCGACGAAAGTAGGTGTATAGGTTCCCACATGACGCTAAAGTTGGGACCCCAGGTCCCATTTGTCATCACAGATTCTGCCATTTTAACCCTCGTCTTAGGCCCATAAAAAATATTTGATCAAGTCCGGCGACTTTTCGAAATTTGTGAGGGAGGGACTTTTTTTTTACCTCGATTGGAAAATATTAAAGTGACACCCAAATCAGTGTTTATTATAGTGCGGGGGAAATTCAAACCTTGTTATAGCATTGCCATGTCCCCTGCTATTATTTGACCCTATTTCTGGGGAGGAAGGAGGAACAAGGCGAACTCGCATAGTTACGCGATGCGTAAAAGATGTCCCCGCCGATGTCGCGATCACTAAACATGCGATAAAAGCAACTACAAACCCCAACACCTTCCCCACACCCTGACATACCCAAGGCCCCCACCCTGCAACACCCACCACTCCTGCCCAAAACACTCACCCCTGTGATCCAACACACAAACCCCTTTCCCTCGCATGTAAGTAGTCTCATAGTAGCGAAGGAATTTTGCCTATACGACGTACGTTTCAGAGATACAGCAATTTACGCATATTTAACCATCGTCTACCGGAAGGGGGGGGGGGGGGGGGTGGTTACCACCCTCCCCTTCAGGTTTTTTTCCCCCGCTTGTTAAAACCCCCTTTTGGTGCGCCAAATTATTTAAGGTAATTGGCAATTGACAGTTCCCTCCTTTTAATCCAAAAACAAACAGCCACGGGGTATAGGTAAGATACAGGGGGATCCCAGTGAGGATGGGGGGGGGGGGTGGTAACCACCCCCCCCCCTCGGAAGAGAAGTACCAACATTTCTAACACACACAGGAACATCACACAGACACTTGATTTTGCGGTCCCAATCGATAGCTATGGTCCTCTCTTTCAATTGATACCAAAAATGAGTACCAACATGACTAGCATTACGTTCACAATGACGTCATAAAGTTCTCATATCACAGCAACAAAACTGACCATTTCCCTAGACACACCAGATGAAAAACTTCCAATTTTCGCAAAAGTTGGGGAAAATAAGATTTTCATGCGGGGTTTTTGACTCTACTTGAGTGGGAAATGACTAGTTTTATATAATGACAGATTTTTAGCTATACATAAGGTGTTGAGTGCGCTAAGATTGCGAAATATCAATTGTCCAACATATATCAGTATTTCGGACTTTCCTCAACATATGACGTCATGATGACGTCAGAATGGGGATTGTTAGAGTACTTATTTTGGTACCAATGGGAAAGAAGAAACCCTACCGAAGCTTCCTGGTACCAAATTTACAGGAATCGGGTGTTCAGTAACGAAATCACAGGGGGGGGATAACCAACCCACCCCCCCCCTTCGGCATTTTGTACAAAAAATGGCCTCAGGTAGACGAAGGGTAATTACCCGTTGCATACCTCTTAAAACCGGCATAATCACATACTTTGAATTGCAAAAAACAGCTGTGCCCCCATGAGGGCAAGCTCCGGAATTTGAGTATCCGATGTACCATTTCAAAAATATAGCAATTACGCTGATTTTTGCATATTAATTAGCTCATTTGCATACTCAATTTGCCCGAAATACGCCCAAAATCTAATCAGGTCGAGAACTCTGCAGCCCGTTTCCTTCCACCAAGTTACATCATTATATGCCTTATGGAACTCCAGAAAACTTGTACACAGGCCTTGCAGGAAAATTTTCATAAATTATGCAAATTAGATACTTAATTAGGATATGTACGCCCAAAATCTAATCAGGTCGAGAACGCATCAACCCGCTTCTTTCCACCAAGTTACATCATTGTCGCCCTTACGGAACTCCAGATAAATCGTATACAACGTGGGTTAACATATTTATCACGGACGAGCAGACAAACAGACGGACGAACGGACGTTGCTCATTTCAGAGTCCCCGTTCCGAACTCGTTCGGCGAGGACAATAAGTCCTATTACATAGCACTTAATCCGCAAATATTACCAAGACTGCATTCCAATAGTTCGTACTATAAGAAAATATGATAAAATATTACAATATCATGTAGATTTAGTCAATACGTTCACTTATTTTTGCTTTGATTCACCCCTGAAAGAACCAGGATAGCACCCCTGGGGCATTGAATGGCATGGGGTGTAATGGTGTTTAGTATTTTACAATATCTTAATTAAGCTTTGTTTCCAATAGCCTTTTCATAGGAAGAATGTTTACCTTAGGCCTATGGCAAAATGACTCAACAAATCTTAAAATTCAACATGTGAAAATCCTGAAAAATCACTAAATTTAGTAAAAATATGATAATATGGATCGGGAAAGGCTCGAAACACCTAATTTTGCGTATTTCCGCATTTTCCAAGGATTGTAAACAGGCTGGCAACCCAAAAGACTGACTCACGTGCAACAACCAGACTTCAAAAATCCTTTCAATAAGAATGTGGGTACTTGCCTGGGATACTTATCTGGTACACCAGAGATATCGGGAGAAAAGTAAAAAGTTGGGAGAAAAGTGACCTTTTCATAATGATAAATTTGATAAAACTTTGGTTACAGAGTGATTGATTGCTTAGGAAATGTTTCTTGGTCGAAATGATGAGGATAAAAATTCACTCTTGAGGAAATTATCAAAAAAAGAAAAGAAATATTGATATTTTTTTATGGGGCCTTACCAAGCCTTTTTTTGTAACACGGTTTACCAAGGGGGGGGGGGGTTACCACCCCCCTCGAAAATTTGTTATAAAGCACACGATGCTTATGATTTTGATACCAATGGATAGCTATGGTCCTCCTCTTTCCATTGATACCAAAATAAGTACCAACATACCTAGTATGGCGTCACAATGACGTCATCAAGTCCGCGAGTCGGCAAAATTGGCATTTTCCACCGAATAAAGGCGAAAATCCAATTTTGCGCTAAAAATCGCAGGAATATCGGATTTTCATGCGGTTTTCAGCTCTAAATTATGGCATTTGGCTAGTTTTACATAAACATAGAGTTCTAGAGGCATACTGTGCATAATATTTTCAAAAATGCACCATAAAGTATCCTTGGGTGGCAACCCCCCTCCCCCCACCCTTCGACTTTGACGGCATACCCTAACCCCGGTTAAGGTGCTACCTTCACATTTTTTTCGCTAAAATGACCGGAAAGGATGAGAGAACGATTACCTAGAAGGTTTTTACGAAAGTTTTTAGCATTTTAGGGCACCGGAGCGAAGTTCACTAGGGGGGGTAACCCCCCCCCCCCCCCTTGGTAAGACGAGGGTTAACCTGTTTTGAAGGGAATAGGGTTCTTGTAGAGCATGTTTTGAGTTTTAGAACGGCTGTTATAGTTAAGATTGTAATTTCCATGAAAGGTGGAAGGGTGAGGAGGGTGATAGAGGGTATGGGGTGGGGGGAAAATGGCATCTCTGCAAAGTATGTTGTGTTTGGTATCATATTGCACCAAATTAAATTGCAAGTACAATAATACTGTACAGTATGTGTTTCTTTGATCTATTTCGCCCCCTGTGCCTGTGGAATTTACCTGGCAGATTTTGCAGAGCAGGATTTCACTCTTACACAGAAAGTCACTGACCAGGCAAGATACTTGTTTTTGTCAGTGTACTCTACAGCAGGACCAGGTGACGGGTCATCCTTCTCAAGCTTTGATGAGCTAAGAGCACACAAATTCCTCAACAAGAAGACTACAGTCCTTAAAGTTTTGCCTCCAACAGAAGATATGTTATGTCTGCATTGAAGAGAGCTGCTTTTGCCACAATCATTGCTCAGGGATAGTTTTTGTGGCAACTAAGGGAAGGGCACAAACAGAAAATTCATATTCCTTTCCGTTCTCATACGGCAGCCTGACAAACTGTTGTGACCTTAAGCAAAATTGGGTAATATTAGGTGACAACTGTGCATTTTTAAGGGTCTTTAAATGATATTAAATTATTAATACACCAACTGCATGCCTGTGACCATGAAACAGGCAAAATATGAAGTGGGGACCCTTTTGGTGGTCCGCATGAAAAAGTCGCTGAAATTACCCGAACTTTGACGACGCGCCATATGTCTTGTAGTAGGGATAGCCTTTTCGATTTTTTTGCATCTCAAAGAGCACTCTTTAAAGATATCAGAAATTTTGAAATTTTGTATTTTTGTTTTCTTCACATTTAATTTATGCACAAAGATTATCAAGCCACATTTTAATTTATTGAAAGTGTAGGAACAATATATAAGTTTACAGCCCTTGCTAAGATGTTGATATGGTGAGCACGTATTTGCAAACTTGTCATTGTAAATTTGAATATCAGTACGCGCAATTTGCGACTTTAACCAGTAACTTGAAACTGAAAGCATTAATTGCTTAAGTTATCCCATAATTTGTATTCAGCATCAAATTCCCTTTCATTTGTTATCAAACTTG
>JAMKCH010049452.1:0-10935 GCA_023653785.1 Ophioderma brevispina | reverse complement strand
CCCCCCTGCGGCACTGGTCGGACCATGCTCTTTTTCGGGGTGTTTATTATGGTAATTTGGGGATTCCCCTTTCTCAGAAGGGAAATGCATTAGATTTCAGTCAACATGGTGTAAAGGAAAATCAGCTCAGTGTAAGGATTTACTCCTTTTGATAACCAGAAGTGAAAAGCCAATAGTGCCATATCTGTGTGGTACTTTGTTTCTGAGAATTCTCGAAAAATAATAATAATAATTTAATAGCAGAGATTTATATAGCGCCTTATGCTATTGCCCTCTAAGCGCTTCACAATGGCCGCTGATATGTGGCCCCAACCATACCATAAACATTTATCATCATTTCAAGGGATGCAGCAGATCGGGATCAGCGCTTCCGTTATCAGCAAAACAAATCCGAGAAAACATCGCAGCCGGGACCAGCCTCCAAATATTGCTGGGTAAAACGGGGACAACCAAGCGGTATTTCTTGTCCAGGATAGCATGAATATCACAGGGCTCGAATGCACGTCTATACGCATGGGTGAGCACAATACACTGGAGTCGAGCGCTTACCTGATTGAGCTTCTGTCCGTTGAATGGGCTAAATGCTAAATGTATTTTTTATTTCACAAAGTACTAAGATTTTTCCAAAATTTGTCTGAAGGACCACGGATTACAAATATTCCATATTATTGTAGAGATACAGAGGGTTTAAATTCCAATCCCCATGACAATTTGTCACCAGGCTCTATTGAGCATATGCCAGATTACAACTACTGCAGGTTAGAACTAAATTACTCACCCGCGGCAGTAATCTGGCGGTAGAAGTAAGCATGTGTTGCTGACACACCCATACCCAGGACAGAGTCCATCAGCAGCTGCGATGTCTGTGTGATGGTCTGTGCTGACAGATGGATCGCTCTTCAGAATGCAGTTGGTGTACAATGGAAGAAGTTTCATGCATTCAGGGAGAATTAGCTGTAAAATGGCAATGGATTATCACAAGTACTGTTTGTATCTTGATATTCCCTATTTGTTTAACCCTGAAGTACAACCTAATGTTGGTACAAATGCACCTCCGTCAAAAAAAGTGTGTTTGACGTAACCCGACCAACTCTAGAAACACCGCCGACCCAAAAATGTTTATGCAAATTGGACAAATAAAAAAAATATATCGGTCCTCGGACCTTTTGTCGTCTGCCGTCGCTGTTTTGTATGATAGGCCTGATATGGACCTTTACTCAAACAAATGAGGGATTGCAGGAATCTCCATAAACTTAAGTTTGGTTCCATTGAAATTCAACCTTTTCAACTGAGCCTATCTGACATGACCCAACATGACCTTTGACCTTGGTTTGTGCCCTTGAACCTCATCAGCAAATGATGGATCCCATGTGGCACCTGTGATGGCAAGTTTGGTTTAAATCCATCGAAGTATGCGGAATTAGAGGCAATATGTTAACCTTTTCACAACAACAGACATCCAACAAAACGGACATCAACAACAACGGACTCAACAACAACAGACAACAACAAGACGTGGACAAAGTGATCCTATGGTCTTCCTGCCTGTAAGGCAGGCGACACCAAAGGGCGACACAAAAATGTCTGCTGACCAACCCATGATTTTTATTGACATTTTTTTTACCAACACATTTATTTTTTAAAAAACTTAACAAAACAAGACAACAATACAACTACAACAAGTTAAAAATTAAAAAACATCTTGGTATGTCACAAGCTGCGGTATTAATTTAGAGCAAACAGTGTTAAGTTATCTTTTGAAAAAAAATCCTGACCGACCGTGGACCGACGACCTAATATTTTCTCCGTTAAGGGAAACAAACATTTTTTTGGACCTAAGTGATTATTTGTGCCAATCAGCAAAATGGTAAGAATGGTAGTGTGGCAGAGATGTAACAAAGGAGTAGTCCATTTCCTGATAATCCAAATTTTGAACAGACCGAAGGCCAATTTTAGCGTAGCTCCGGTGAAGCTCCGGGGACGTATTTTCTTACGCGATTTTGGGGTACAAGACCCTTTGCCAAAATAAATTGGTACTTAAAAATTGTGTTTTTGATGCAGTTATTACCATTATCATTAACAATTTGATCGCAGAAATTGACTTTTTTTTTTTTACATTTCCGGAATTTTTTTATTATGCCTAAAACATCCGAGAAAAAGTTACAATCTCTGACTGTGGTAATGGAGAGTTATAAACCTTCAACATTTGGAATCTCTATTTCAACTGGTTAATGAAATAAATATGGCAAGTTTAACGATAGAGGGGTCCAAATCTTCCCGATTTTACATAAAATGTGCAATTTAAAGTAGCTAATGTAATTTTGGGGCATTTTACCTGTTTTAATTGGAAAAGTTTTGTGGCACACTCGCCAAAAGTAAATTTCAGCCTAAAATCACCTTTTCCCTTTTAAGGTAGGATCATCGGATAAAATGGTCTTACAGAAAAATGACCAAAATCAATAAACCCATGAATCCCACAATTTAGTCCAAACTTGACTATGGTAAGGATTGAACTTTCCTCCACATATGTTTGCAGTTCGAGACAGTGCGATTTGTTTTAGTGTTTTTATTTATTTTTTAAAAATTCCCTAATTTTGTCATTAAATAATTTTTCCCAGCCTAAATGGAAGGTGCTTTTAAACTGAAACTCCAGGGATATGCGTATACACAAAAGACCTCAATTTTCAAGTTGGCTTTTTAAATCAAGTGTTTATTTTTTTAGAAAAATGATTTTTTTAGGGAAAAATAATTTAGGGCGAAAATTAACCACACCTTTAATTTCAAATAGAAAACACTCAATTGAAACACTACGTTGAGGAATTTTCTAAATCTGATTTCCTTTCATATGACACCTTATTCATCACCAAGGGAGTTGTGTTCCTTCTAGGAAAAAAATTCGGAAAAGTGAAACTTCAGTATTCTAGAAAATCAGCCAAAAAAGGTTTTGTTGCGAACCACCTGTTCTTTGTTTTTGATGAACATACACAAAAATAAAAAACGTTTTTTTTTTTTTTTTTTTTTTTTTTTTTTAAAAAACAAAACACCAATCTTATAAACTCATCAATTACTTGAGAAAGAGAAATGAAATAAAATGTGTAGTTTTCACAAATGCCCCATTTTGGTCCATTTTCTATATGCAAAAATCAAGTCCCTGTACAAAGTCTATGGAGGAATTTGGATAATGCATTTTGTGACCTATCTTCAAAATGCCTTTTTGGAAAAAATTAAAATTGGCAACATGTCTTTCACCAATACCAACATTTCATGAGAATTTCAAACGAGATCTGGGAATGAAGCAGTGCCGATGATCCAACCTAATATAAAATTACCTGATGTGATGGAAACAATATGGCATCAAAATGTAACATTAGAAACTTCAAACACATGATTTCGACCGTACATACTTTTTGTGAGAGGATTTATTTTTTTTTTTTTGATAGTAATTTTCGGTCACTGATTCATATCAGCCAATTTCAAACTATCCTGTTTTGAGGTAAAATTTACACCAATACAAAATACGGTTTTTCTAGCAAATGTACATTGATGTGAAGGACAAAATGGGAACGACGGCGTAGTATCGTATCTGCATTTGAAGGATCGCTGCTTTTGGGCATATGGCATTGACGGGAACACTGATTGATCACAGAATACCTTTTCATCACCAAACAGTGAAAACCACAACCCATCCAGAATGCACCGATCCTTATTCAACTTACTGACCTTGTGATGAGGGCGCTGCACTACACACTGCACACAATTCGTCTATAGCATGCTAGGATAGTAGCACAACGACTGATAAGGTTATCACGGATTGCTTTGGGGGTTGGGTCATACTGCCCTTTACAGCTTTTGCAAAAAAAAGGAAAAGAAGTGAAAAAAATACTATCAGTATGCTAAAAGGTTTGGAACACATGCCAACTTTTTTGTAACCTCCATGACAAGTGGGGGTGCACATGTGAGAGGCTGTGCGAAGATTTAAGTAGCTTCCCACAATGCATTGCTTCCATATGGAGGTTTTTGTCAGGTATGAGTGATCATTAGTGATGAAACCATGGCTAAATTAACCGTACTGATCACAAACTTACATTTTAAGTGTTTCATCTCATACTGATTCCATACCCGTACAAAAACTTCCAATGGAAGCAATGCAGGTGCGGAGCTAAGATAATCTTCTCTTGGCTGTGCGTATGGCAAGTCCAGCTATAAATTATGATTTAGACTATAAAAGGTAGTAATAGAGGTGCGTTATTACAGATTCAAGAAAAAGACGCAATATCTTTTACATGTATTTGTAGCCAGCTGTTAATGATATGTCTCAACTTGCGGAGAACTAATATTTTATTTCATCAATAATATGGATAGCTTCATATTGCTCACTTCTGAAAACATTCATGCTTTTTTATCTACAAATATGAATGTTAGAACATTTTTCATTTGGGGTGAGTCTTTCAAAATTGATTAGACTAGTCTTTTACACAAATGAATGTCTGGTAGAACTGTTGTGTTTTTTCCTTTTTGTAAAAATGGCCATTATCTCAAAATTTAAATTGTACACACAGAGGGTTTCAGGATAGGTTTCAACATGTTTTCAACATGAAGAACAAGAGTACACAACCAGTGGATCACAATCTTCATTTTGAATTCGAGCTCAAACATAGGGTTCACAATATTCTGATAGAATTTTGATAAGGATTTGGACATTGATTAATTTCCAGGGCTGACTAACTCTCCAGAAAGAAAAAACACAAACAACAAAACTCTTGTATCTTGTCAGTCCTCCACTTTGTTGTTTTCAATTTTAGACATGTTTTTATACCTTGTTGGCAAAGAATTGCCATAACTGTCCGTTCGGACAGTTGCGATTACATATGAATTTGTGTGCAGCAATTGAGTGACAGGTTAGTTATCTAGTGGCCTCTGACACCTGATGCTTGTGTACCGCCTGCAGCCTGAAAGAAAACACCAAGAAAATTTTACACCTTACGCTCAGTTCATATAACCAGGCAACTTACTAATTCCCTTCAATTGTTAGGTCAAACAAGAGGGACAGGTCCTTCAAAACTCTGACAATTGAAGAGCTTTTCAAAATTAACTCCCCATATCCCTATTTGGCGTAAACCACATTTTGGTGGCCAGAGAAAGAGGACTGAGTTAATTTTCAACAAGGCGTTCCGAAACCACAAGTCTCGACTGCTTTCGCGCATTAGCTGTAATAGTACAGGGTGTCCCCAAAAAAGTGGTGCCATAGCAGATTCAGTGGAGGATTGCAGATATCCCCTCCCCAACATCCCTGCCCCCTCCCCAACATCCATCCCCCCACCAAACACCCCAGCCCCCTCCCCAACACCCCAACCCAAGACCCCCACCTGCCCCAAAAACCCCACCCAAGACCCCACACCCTCCCCAACACCAATTCCATCTCTCATCTTACCTGTACAAAAGCGCCCGCATCCTCAGCCAGTTTGTCGTCATGTTTTATCTCAACTGTGACGGCCTTGTCACTGTCAATAGATGCTAGCTCTACATCCGTAGTATTGGCCATGTAGAAAGTGCCGTAGAAATCGGTGGATCGGATACCTGTGCTGGTTCTTAATCTCATTACGGCATCAAAGCCAACAGGCCTATATGTTGTGCGTGTAGGTCAGATATGGAATTTTCACCGTATTGCAGCCTGTGCACAGAAAGAAATCACCTCATCATAGTGTGCAGTTTACACGCATAGCTGTTTGACCCCATGCAATTTATCTCTTATTTTTAGAACAATTTGTATGTTATCCTGCCCTCTATATGAAAATTCTCGGTAGAGAGATGCGTAAAACTAAATTTTTAAGTACAACCATATTTGCCGCAATGAATTTTGTAAAATTTACACAGGATGTAGTCGATGGAAATAATAAACCCAATTTGCTTGTTTTTTTGTTTTATTGTTTTTGTCAAAATAAATGAGGGACCTAAACACAGCTTTGTTAGTCAGTGTTTGAATATGGACACATTGGCAGGGGAAAGCACTCCCTAGTAGCTGCAGAGTATCTACTACCAGTGCCTCCTAGACCAGGACCGTACGAGGGGGAGAGGGCACCCCCCAAATTCAACCAAGAGGTGCAAAAGGTCCACTTTTTGCTGAATTTTTTGATAACAAGGTCCAAACTTGCTTGAGAATTTTTAGAGAAGAACCGATATGATCGGTATTCTTGAAATAGGGCCGATTAGGACCTTATCGGTATCTGATAGGTTATCGGCAAAATGCTCAGTTGTACGCAGATTTCATACGATTAAAATAATATCAAAAAGGTCCAAACTTGATTAAAATTGTTCCAAATGATGGCAACGGTGATAATAAATCAAAACTGAAACAATCCAATTTATTATTTTATGTACAAAAAAGTTTGATGTTGTTTCAAGTAGTTTTAGTGGTTTACGTAAATCAATCTCCTACTTTCTGGAGTTTCTGGCTGTTGAAAACGGGATTTATAAAAGCAAAAACAAAAAAAAAATACACAGAAAAAAACGGAATCTGAATCGGGGAAATGAAACGATTTTGAAATTTTTAAATATGTAATCCGGTATAGAACAGATACTAGGGCGGGATCGGTGTCGACACAAGAAATTTTGACATGAAAGTGTGAAAAAAGTTTGAAAGGGCAAAAGTCAAAGGACCACTTTAGGGGGTACGTCCACTTTTTAGCAAATAAGGTCCACTTTATCGAAAAAAGGTCCAATTTTCGAAAAAGGTCCACTTTTCGAAAAAAAAGGTCCAATTCGAAGTCCCGTACCCCCCAAAAAATCCTGTGTGCGGCCAGTCTAGATAATTCGTGATAGGTAATGCTTGAGACAAAACAGAGCTGCTGGCATTCCAGTCGGATTGTGTACTTCAAAATGTAAAGTTCCTTAGATGTAAGTCTTACATCAACACAATGTATCAAGGAGTGTTTTTGAAGTAGAGCTTGAGACACATGGAAAGAAAAGGTTATCGTAGATAGAAAACTATCAACAGAGGGGCGCTCTATGGCATGCATGGCTACATCACGAGTAAGAATCTTCCTGTATATGAGAAATTTACACTGGAAAAATAGTTGTATTTGTTAGACTTGTCCTCCCAGTTTAGCGTGACTGGACTTGACCGATGGTAGAAAGGTCTACGAGGGCCATTGGGAAATAAGAAAAGGTCACGCTTACACCCCGCTGCACAACAGTCCTGTCCTAGCTTAGTGTAAAAATTTACTTTGGCGTTGGGTGCATAGTAATGTCTGAAAAATCAACAAGAAGGAGTTGTCATTAAGGTCCAGGCCGATCACTTAATAGCCTGTCCAGAAGCCCCATATGTTACCGGAAGTGGTCACATGCTAACATAACATGCTTGAGGTGAAAAAATGTCTTGTCCTATTGAATCCTCTGGTGAAAGGGGAATTAACATCAACAACACTAAAACTTCTCCAAGAAAAGCAAAATCAAGCCAGAATCAAGCTATAACATTCCAAAGCAAGCTCAAACAAAAAAGAAAACAAGCAAAACCCCTTGATAAACAAGCTACTTAAAGGTATGTACTTCACTTGAGTGCCCTAAGTGGTTCTATTGTTGTTCAAGTGCTGGTTATTTTATAGCTTGCTTTAACTTGCTTCAGATTATATGTGCTTGATGGTGCTTTGGTTCTCTGCTTTGTTTCAAAACTAGTTTAAGAGGGAATGGTATTGTTAACTGCAGTTTACTCGATTCGCGCTGATATAGGAGCTGGGGAGGAAAATTTTGGGTTATATCCATTAGGTGAACTTGGGAAGAAAAGAAAGTATCTTTTTCAAGAAAGTCGGTTCGCTGCCTTACAATAGAAAATATTTATCCAATGTGCTTCAACTATTAAGAACCATGTTGGACCATCGAGTGGGGTTATGAATATTGTCTTGTCGTATAAGCGTATTAGTTTGGTAATGTATTGAAAGAGAATGAAGAGGACCCATTTCACCTGTGCGGACACAGCACCAAACCCATTGTTACCATATTCTAGATTCAATAGCACACCTGCCATATACAGGTAGTAGTATTTTCACATTTAGTTGTACGTTAATTTTAACAGTCACCACTCTATGATTTGACCACTGCACATCGTAGACCATCCATAGAGCACACAGTTATAAGAACACACGACTAGGAGTGCTCAAAGTTTCATAAGAAACGTGCGCCCCTCACAAACAGCTTTCACCCGTAAAAAAGTAAGGTTGTCCCTATAATCGTCGCGAATCCGAGTATAATTCCCCTTCATTTCAGGGTGATGTAAACAAGATGATTTTTCAAAACCAAATTAGGTTAGCAGATTGTCAATATTTTGGTTATAGAGAAAGCATACTATTTTTCATTTACTGTGAAATCTTAGGCCAAATGATGTTTGATTTGGTAGTAGGAGTGTAAAAATTGCAAATGTTGGTCGACCCATATTAAATTTACAGGACTCTATGGGGCTTATAAAATCACGTTTTTAGCTCTTTCCATCAAACGGATTGAAATATCGGCATGGAACATTAGAGATGGGGTTTGGGTGAAGGCCAATCTCTTAAGATGAAAATTCATACCTTAAATCGGGCCATCCCCCTTTAAAAAAAAAAAAAAAAAAAAAAATGAAAACTTGCCCCCTCAGAGCGGATCAAAGCTTGTTACGCCCGGCCTGTTTACAGTCAGTTGGCAGGTCACCCGAGTACTATCACTTTTGAAAAATGTTGGACAGGGTCTTTTGACATGAGCTTGCATAAACACTATAGGCAAACAACCTTGCTATAGTCCACATTCCCTGCACATGTCTGCAGTTCAAATCTATGAAAATCAGGTCCACGTTAAGGTCCATTCATACCTCGCTGCATGTTGCGTTGCTGATATATCAATTTCTGCCACAACTCACGCAACTCACTGCAAATCCAGTTATTGTGGTACTGCAAAGCAATAGTTACGGTAGAGATTGCAGTTCGGGCAACGCAACTCACCACAACACAGATGCAGTATGAATGCACCTTTATAGCATATGAGAATTCAATTCCTTGATGTCAGTATCTATAAGGTTATACATTTTCTGTGGTGTTTTATTTCTTAAAACAGATAGAGAAATATGTACACAAGACTTTTTGGTAGCAGACAATGACAATTCAATGAATGATTTGGGATGCTTTACAATTTGCTGGAACTTCTAGAACTTCAGAGACCACGCTTTTTAAAAGTTAAAGGTCCATTTCGTGATTCCAGCACCTCCTGTTTTATCCATGGTTCCTTAGATATATCCTTGAGAAAAGCTTATTCACAAAATTTGAGTTGATCCCGATCTTGCTGTTTTGTGTTATGAGCAATTGCTTGTTTCCCACAGTCCCATAGGCCACTGTACTGTAATTTGTCCGTTTACGCACAGAAAATACGAAATTTGGAATTTCTAACAGATACGACTGAATTTGCATGTAAGATTAGGTACACATGGATTACTAAGGCTAATGGTTCAGATGATATAAAAAATGTCAACTTTTTTAGGTAAGTTAGGGGGACGAGGTTGTGGATCACGAAATGCCCCTTTAAAAGGACCCGGCCGTCCCCCTCTGCTTACGCTACTGTCCTTACCTTTTCTTTGTCGGTACCCAGCAATTTTCTGTCGTCCCTGTTCTTTAGTTTGCCTGGTGCTTCTGCTATAGGAAGTGATGCATGGAACACATAGAGCTTGCCGGTACAGCTGGCAGCCTAGGAAGAACAAGACAAAATGTACAGGGTAAAAATTCCTGAACCAATTTTTTTTTAGATATAAAAAAAATATTAGTATAGTTAAAAAAATTAAATGCCAAGTCCAAATCCATATGTTAATCTAACTGCAACCACAAATAAAAATTTAACCGATTTAATTTTTCTGTTCATAATTTGAGCATTAAGGCATTTTCTTTTTACCAATTGCTGAATAAAGCAAAAGACCAACCAGATACAATGGACCAAACCCGATATATTGTATCATCCATATAGGCATGTGTCTTAAGGTTACAAATTTGCTAACGCGTACAAGAGATAACTTGCTTTGAAAAAAACTCTGTGCCATGTTTGATTCACAAAGGCGGAACTGGAGTATGATGCATTTAAATGTGTCCCCACCGATGTTTTCGACCCACGACATCATTAAAACCCAGGTCACCTGCGTAAACCCTGGACTACTCCTTTAACGAGTCCCATTGGAATATCTAATTATGTGCATGCAGTGACTGAAGAAGGTGGGTTAAACAGTTGACCATGGAGTGACACACACATTACACACAGACGCTGCTCAATTTAAGTTCACTTCGAACGGTGGGGGACATAAAGTCTCGTTAACATGGTTGAATCTGTAGTCAAATTGATGATACCAAGCCACAGATTTTGATCCAATGCAAATTGTCTCTTTTATATTTAGAGCAAGTTTAAGCACAGTGGCGACACAATTTTGATAACTGAGATCAAGTAGGGATAAGCCAAGAGCTTCACCTCTGCAAAAATGAGAAACATCCATTGTGGGAATCTTGCCATATAGGCTAGAAAAGGCAGGAGTTTGCATGTTATAGACTCCTATATATGCCCATTTCATAGACGAGACATGTAATTAGTTTAAGAAAAAAATTGCCATTTATTTGTCCACAATGGAATTTCGGTTAACTTTACACAGGATGAAGTCAGTGGTACTAAAGAATCTAAAGTGAGTTGTCACAAAGGTCGCTGTTGATATTTCTGTTAATCTGGTCTTGTCTTAATAAATGAGACTTTCAAACAGCGTGCAAGCTGAGGATTTCAGCTATGTTTTACAGGACACAGGAATATATCAGAGGGGTTTTGATCAATCCCATGGATGAATAGCAATGTGCCTTTACCGTACTGTAATAAACAACATGTCCATACATAGGGATAAAAAGTTCCTAAAGGTTAAGACCACAAGGAAATTTCATATCAATCAAAAAA
>JAMKCH010049451.1:0-57538 GCA_023653785.1 Ophioderma brevispina | reverse complement strand
ATTATTTCAAACATTTGAATTTTGGAGTTTTTTATTATTACGCGCCATGGAACATACAAATCGTGCCAAACAAAAATGAAGTGTAGTGTTAAGTCCGCACAAATTTCCGAGAAATTCTGATTTTTAAAAATTAAAAAAAGAAAAAACCTAAAAAATTAAAAAAAAATGCTTGTGAAAGTCCGAAATTGTCAAAAGCTTCTATTGTTTTACGGAAAATCGTAATCTTACTAAAAACGTTCTGGAAATTTTGCTGCCAGAAATTTCCGTAAATTATTTAAGATGTTACCAGGGGCCCAAGCAAAATCGAGAAAATGTGTTAAGAAAGCGAATCATGGGCCGACGCAGGGATGATTAGGCTCTATCATCCAAAGTGATTGAAGGAACATTTAATAAGGATTGAAAACATTTTTTCGTCCCAGTAGTTTTTTTAATGCGGACATCATATATTGTATCGGGACCGGAAGTGGGAGTGGGGCAATTATACGGGAACTTTCACTTGGTGCCGTTATTGCGTTATCATGTTTAGCCCATGCCAATTGCGCGGGAGCGGAGCTCTGCACGTCTCGTTAGCCAAAGGCGTCATACGTCTCTTTTGATCTGTGGGAGAGCTAATTTTTGACCGGTTACGAACATTTTGACCTGTTTATCTACGCGATTGCATTGTCCCTTTGTCTTTTACATGAAACATGTTCGCCATCTTCGTAACTTACATTCGCTGTTGTCCACATATGGTTGTATTGTCGATTTTCCACCCCTGTTGCCACTCATTACCCCTCCTCTATACCAACCTTGCACTTGTTATTGTTAATTCCGGCCACAATCCAGACCTTCTGTCTTTTTCCATTACGGAGCGGAGTTCTCTAAACCTCCGACATGCGGCACATGTCCGTAAAAATGTTGTGGAAGTTCCGAAATTGACAACGCTTCTATGTTTTACGGAAAACGTCTTGTAATCTTACTACAACGTCTGGACATTTTTCTGGCCAGAAGTGTACCAGCGTGTTTTAACAGTTGCCCGAGCCAATGTGTTAAGAAAGCGAATCATGATGCGACTGCAGTGATTATTAGGCCTTCATCCAAAGTGATGGAGGATTGAAGGAAAATGTAAGGATTGAAAACATTTTTTCAGCCTAGTAGTTTTTAAATAAATGAACTTGAACCTTGAACTTAATGCGGACATCATAGTTGAGCGGGACTGCAACATGGGGCCGTTATATCCGGAACTTCACTTGGGGCCGTATGATGAGTGATCATGTAGCCATGCAAGCGGGGGCGGAGATCTACACGTATCGTTAGCCAAAGGCTCTTACGTCTCTTGTGATAGTTGGAGGAGCATAATTTTTGACAGTACGTACATTTTGACATTGTTTACTCTCAGAGATTGCATGTAAATGGGTATTACCTGAACACTGTTAGAAATATTCGTAAATTTACATCACTGTTAGTAAAAAATGTTTGTAGGTCGATTTCAAACCTGTTAAAACTAGAAACACTGTTTTTTAAATTTTAGTTTTTAAATATTCCTCGACACATATAAAAAATTTAGAATGTGTTGGTCAAGGTTTCGTTGTACGTGTTAAACAATGGGCGACTCGTCTGAAAATGGAATTTCTGGCCGCCCCCCATGACCGAGGTCGTTATACGCCCCCTCTACACCTAAGTGTATGGACACACCACCATTGCACGCGGCCATAGACGTATGGTACAATGATAGTCAGATTAATAGCTATAACTCGAGTTACCTTTCGGTTTGGAAAATACGGATTATATGAATACAAAGAGTAGGAAATGTCTCTAAAAAATATCAAAATTGACGTAGAATTTACGTTTAGATTTTTAGATATTACCGATTTTTATAGATGCCATATTTTCACGGGTTCCCTTCCGACTCCTTAGCCTAGCATGCACCTTGTGTGTTTTATACGCCGATCACACTTAGATTTCAGTCAATTTCGATGTTTTCCTTGTCAAAATTGTCAGTACAGGCACAATTCAAATCCCTGTCTGCTAAATAAAATTTGGTCAACAAATCAAAGAATACTAAATATCTACACAATTATACACAAACGAGGTACTACAATCGTGATAACCTCGGACTGATATAGTCTGTGTCCACTCTATAGTTGTGTGTACCCTTTAAGAGGTAATATTTAGCAGCTGTAGTAATACTTTGTAATTTCCTTTTGAGCAGAGGCCCTTCTCAGTACTCATTTTAATTTCGTTCAAATTGGGCTGGATAGATGTTGAGATATGATATAAAAATGTAAGTCGCATTTATATGCGCGAATCTCCATTTCTAATCGTTTTAAACGGGCTGATAGGGCGCGCTTTTAGTTTCGTGTTTTTTTTTTGCAAAAGCACACTGAAGCAAAATAAGCTCGAAAGGCCGAAAGTGACTCTTCACTTTAAAAAAAAAAAAGTTCATTTTTATACTAATTGTTTTTTAAAAAAAGTGTGTAAGGTTTTGTTTATTTTTAAAACACTAAAACTTGTCTTAATGAAGCCGTGCACGGTCACTACGGTACCTATATTACGCAATAGGCCACATTTCAAGGCGAATTTATACATCAACGCAACAAGCGCGGGTGTCCAACGGCAGCATGTTAACAATGATTTAGTATTACTTAGGGAGTTGCCACGTAAATAAATTCGCTTTCCAACAATTCAGAAACAAAACACAAAACACCCTTCAGAGTTTTAAAAAACAAGCGCCTTGGACAAGGTTGGTTGATGGTGGTGGTGGTGGTGGGTGGGGGGGGGGGGCAAATGGTTATAGGGCCTAAATGTGAAATCTCACATCTTTCTTGAGTTATATGCAAGGCTAGGCTAGACAAGAAGGCAATCTCAGGTATAGACCAACCGGTAGATCGTGCAGAACTGCAGCTGCATGCCTAGTAGGTCTACTAAACGGGGCTAGCAAAGCGTAATCGCGGCTAGGCTATAAGCTTAGTCCTATCCTAGGCCTAGTCTACACTTGGTGTAGTCTAGTCGAGGTAAAGCTAGGCCTAGCCTAGTCTAGTCAATTCGTTTTCCGTACTTTAAAAATATCGTAAGAACGCAACATACGCGAGGCGTGCGCTGACCGCTCTATGTTTTTGAAAATGGGGGGCTCAAACACTCTGTATCTTACAGTTTTGTCTCATGTCACTCCTAAACACCACTCTCAGCTACATTTTGAGACAACCAAATTTAATTCTACAATTAAAATAGTACCCTAGATTGACACGAAAAAACAGCGAGAACGACCGCGTGTAAGAATTTGACTGAAAGGGGTTTTCCCATATTTTTCACCACAACTATTAGAGGTGTGCTACACTGAATAAAATGATTCAAAAACAAACGAGGTTGTTGTTTAATTAATATAAAATCTTCTTCATTCTAATATGTCCACAATGCATTTATAATCGAAAACAAATACGAATACCTTTCATGTTCAGTGAAAAAACCGCACGAACCGTTTAGATAGCCTTCACGAAAAGGGAAAAATGCTGGTAATCGGTACTGCACTGCACTTATTACTCAGTCTGCTGATTTTGATACGCCCCCCCGTGTCTTTTTCTCCTCTGCGTGTACTTTGACTACGCAAAACCTCGCGGCAAAGCCGCATGAACCTTCTTTTAAATGGTACACACCACATTGCACTCGCCATAGACTTTATGGTAAAATGATAGTCAGATTAATGTCTATAACTCGAGTTACCTTTCGTTTTGGAAAATAAGGATTATATGAATACAAAGAGTAGAAATTTCTCTACAACATATCAAAATTTGACGATAGCATTTACGTTTAGTTTAGATTTTTAGATATTTACCGATTTTTTTTTTATAGATGCCGTCTGGTATTTCCACGGGTTCACTTCCGACTCTAGCCTCCATCACCTTGTTTGTTTATACGCGTGGGGATAACGGCCGATCACAACTTAGATTTCATTCAACTTTTCGATGTTTTCTTTTCATCAAAATTGTCAGTACAACAGTCAATCCGTCTGCTAAATAAAATTTGGTCAACACAATCACAGAATTACTAAGATATCTCACAATTTATACACAAAGAAGGTACTACCGAGTCGTGATAACCTCGGACTGATATAGGCCATGTCCACTGTAATGGTGGCGTGTACCCTATCGCAAGCAGGGGGGGATAAGGACACGATCTGCTGCTCGATTTGGGCATTGGGGATTGTCCAAACGGTAATTTGGGAACTGCTACGTGCTTCCAGTGACTAAAAATTCATCTCTTAAGGGTAGTGTCAACCCTGGTGCTTTGTTTTTTTTTACACCAGATTTTCTATTTCTGATTTTTGCACCATTTTAAAACATCAAACTGTGTTCTATAGTTACCACCAACGTTTAGCCAATCCACTGCAGACAATCTGAGTCTGGTAGTTTTTGCCGATTTAAACAGCTTTTTGACCATTTGAAGTCACAAAAACCGCGTGGTCTAAACGGCGGGAAATTTAAGCACATTTCACGCCGTCAGGCGCAAGGCGGCACATCGCGTCGCGCGGTGACTTTTTGCTTGCTAGCGTAATGAAGCGTGCGGTGTTTTAATTGTACTTTTGCGCGAACGCATTTGGAAAAACGAAAAATATATTTGAAATGTAAACAAAGCGCTAATTAGACAAGATGAAATTTCAATTTCTCTTCTAATTTCTGGATTAGAGACAAAATATGTTTGATTTCAAATAGTGCATAAAGATGTATTTTTGATCACCTTGCCACACAACATACTCAATTTGAAAGTTCAAAGATAAAGTTATTTGAGAAGAACAGCTTGAAATGGCGTGAAAAGTCACATTTTTTACTAAACCACGGATTTTCTCATGTTCAATTTTCGCAAAATTGGTGGCAAATTCTTTTCAGACAAGATAACTCCAAAAAATACCGAAGTAAAGGTAAGGTTTAACTTTCCCCTACGATAAGCATTGGTCCTTCCTCCGGGGACGGTTTTCCTCATTTTTTCATTTTTCGATTTCTAACTAAAGATATTCTCCAATAGATAGCCCAAATTTTGGAAAAGAAAAGTAAAAATCACAACTTTTTTTGAAAAAAAATAAAAAAAATAAAAAAAATAAAAAAAATATTTTTAAAAAAAAAAATAAAAAACCGTCCCTAGACAAATGTGTCTTGTTTCTAAAAAATAAATTAAGAAATCAATGAAAATCACATTGTTATTGTTATGCATGTCTGAAAATTTTGGGGTCAAAATCGTGTTTTTTTTAGTATTTTTTTTCAAAATAAAACGAAACGAAAGTTTTACATTAATCTGATGCCATCAATCGGTTCACACATCGTCCAATTTTCTTTTTTTAATCAAATATAATTAATACGATTAATACAATAATCAAATATTTGGCAAAGTTACAAACTAAAATAGATACTCGGAAACTCAAGTTCACACGGCCCTTAAACCTTTGTTCAAAGATCTTAGTATATCGTGATAAATTTAAGAAAAAAATATTGACTTCAAAATCCGTCGGGGTTAGTGGATTTACCCCACTGCACAATAGTGTAATTTCCAATAACGGTCATTTAGATTCAAATATTCGTGACCAGGCCTTGTCTCTAGTCAAGTCCGGAGTCTGTGTGTACCGTTCGATATGCGTAAGAGCGCCCTCCTAACCGTTAAGAGTCTTTGAAACAGACTAGCACTAACCTCGAACGGATTTTGACGTTAATAATTTTTTCCTACATTATCATGATATTACTAAGATCTTTTGGACGAAGGGTCAAGAGTTGATTTTGTAATGTCATCTGAGGCAGAGACTGCCATAGTAATGCACGTAACAGTTCCTCAAATTAAACCGTTTTGGAAATCCCTCAGAGGGATCCCCAATGCCCAAATCGAGCAGGTCGTGTCCTACCCCCTGGCAATGGGATCAAGACCTAATCAAGGAGATTGACCTAATCCTTCACCTTGGTCATGGTCGTGATCATGGTCATCTCCTGATTTCAATCCCTACTTGATGACTTCACGTCAATATCATGCTTGTTTGTGAGAAAGAATGTCTTGCCGCGCGGGCCGCGATGTTCATCTACCTTATTTGCCCTTTGCAGAAACCCTCAATTGGTAAGCTTAGTCTAGAGATGTATACAAATACGAAGATCATGCTCGATAAACATTGGAAAGAATTTAGTATTCTACCACAGCTACGAATTCCGGCAACTTTACGGAATACACCGCTGTTAAAAGGTGCCGATTTTAGTGGTGGCAGAAATACTAATTCAGCCCACAAAAAATTAAACAAGAAAATGTTTTCAGTTGCAAGCATTTTCATTTTAAAGAGGACAATTACTTAAAAATGAGGGGTCAATCTTGTATGTAGTGTGAACATGAGCGGAAATTTCGGGGAATCTACTGACAATCATATTGGCCGTGTAAATTGTGACAATGTGTACATGTACAATGTACAATATTGTATGTGACCCAACCGACCTCCTATTCTTTACTCTATGTGACAGTTGCCAGTTTTTCAACACAAATGGCTTGGAGATTTAAAAAAGGAGCGTTCAACTACTTCATAAAACCTAGTTTTGACAATATGAAAGCTTTTGAATCAGGCATTACTCCCACTACCAACTAAGTCAACGATCACGCTATTTTTATAATATAAAAATCGTTTTCTAAATTTTTCTCCATTGGACCACACACAGTAAAGCCATTTCAGTGTGGGTACAGGCACATTCAACTTATTGGATGAGTGGCTCCATCTTTTTTGTGATGTAGGTATGATCTATGGTTTTCAAGTTTCACAATTCATTGTCATCATTTGAGAAAAGCTTAATCACGAAATTTGAGTTGTACCGGTCTTGCGGTTTTGTGTTATGAATATGAGCATTGTTGTTTCGCCATGGTCCCCTAGGCCACTATGCTGTAGAATACAAATTGGCAAATTTTTCTTACAGATACGACTGAAATTGCACGTAGATAAGGTACAAACATGGATTACATAGGCTAATGATGCTTCAGATGATATCGAATCTCAACTTTTTTTGAGGTGAGTCCAGGGGGACGGGGCTGTGTATCACGAAATGCCCCTTTAATTATAAATAAAATACTTGATATAATAATGGTAAAATGAAAGAAATCGCCTAGCCTTTTTTTTACTTGTTACACTTTGGAACTATAGTGGATATGGTCGTATGTCATGAACTGGGTACACTAAAATTGGGGATCTGTTACCTCTAACTTTTTTTTCAGTTTAATAATTCCATTAATTCTTAAACTATTGACTCTGTTCAAAGAATTGGATGTCTATTTAATCGCTGAACAGCCTGCAAATCTTTAAGATAACACCATTTTTTTAACTTACATCATCGAAATTGGTAGTTTACATAAGTTTGGGTAAAAAACACCATTAAGACTGAAATCCAATAAGCTTCGTCACAAGCGCTGTTTAAACAACCCAACAGCCCGGTGTGGACTGCTATCTACAGGTTGAGGGCAGTATAATACTCGCTGTCATTCTGCCAGGTAGCGCAGGGCAAGGTTTACATGTGTGTGCGAATATTTATGTTTTAAACGTATTTCAACAAGATCTAATTAATACCACTACATTGACAGTTGTTCTCCGAATTAAAAGTAATCGGGTATTTTCCAATCACCAGTATGTTGTACACTTAAGAAAAATATTTACTTTTTTTATCAAAATGGTTGCAATCATACGGAAGATATTTTAAACTTTTATAATATATACACTATACATTTCATATCTACATTGTACCATCCATTACTATGTGTGAGGCTGACGCTTGCTCTTCATTCTTCATTATGTACTGAGTTTACAATATAGCGCGAATGGAAAGAGCTTTAAAAAAACAAATTTAAACATTAATCCTTTCTCTTTATTTTAACACAAACAACCTGCCTATACATTTGTTCTCGCGCTACAGTCTCTAGTAAGGCGTTTGAAAAGGCACTCAGTAAAACGTGTATACACAGGGTCCTGATACTCACGCAGAATCAGAAATAATATCTAAAAATATTGGTCGTAAACCATTTCTTTTAACATTTTTACCTTTACCCGGAAGACCATGCTGATGCACTATTAAACTTAAAACATAACCAAAATAAAATACAACTCAGCAGCACTCTTACAATAAGACAAAACTTGTGTCATGGCATGTCTAAAGCGTTTTTGTTCAAGTTTTATAATGGACACAAGTAGCCATAATGGATGTCTAGTATTTACAACTATTTACATTTACCAAGTAACATTATTAGTTGAAGTCAATAATGTCACCCAATTCACATATTAAAACCTACAATGATACAAGACCTTCTTCAATATCTGAACAAACGAAAAAGTTATATCAGTGGCATCAATAATAAGTCGCGCTCCAACCTATGTGACACCAGTATTATTATTTGGTTATGCTGTTATCAATCATACAAATTTGCATTTCTGGCACTTCCACACCTTCAGGTAAGCGAGTCATTACAAATAATAACCTGTATACTTGTTCTATTGCTAATTCATCTAGATGTCATATAAGACACTGCAGAACAATCTTTTGCTCAAATTTTCTGCAAAACAAAGCTCATTCTGATAAGAATTTTGGATTGAACAGTTTTTTGGGGTTTAAGGTGGGTTGTCCGGGTTTAAAGAGGGTTGTCCGGGTTTTAAGGGGGGGGGGGTTGTCTGGGCTTAAGGGGGCTTTTGTGGTTTTACGGTGGGTTGCAACGAGTTTTAGTAAGGGGGGTTGCCCAGGTTTAAGGGGGGTTGGGGTTTAAGGGGATTTTGGGTTTAAGGGGTATTTGCAGCTGATTATTTAAAAATTTGTAAACCGCTCCCGCCAGGGGGATTTAAGCGGTTCGAGAACCGCGACGTGTATTTTTGTTATTGAGATAGGTTTATAATACATTTCATAAAGGTTCACGGTAATACTCGTTGTGGTGACATGTGATAAAAAGGATGGTTTTTTGGGGAAAAAAAGGATTTGGGAGCCTAACATTCTAGACCCTTTATATTGTATAAAAACAGAAATCTATAATATAAATGTTAGAGATTGATATTTTTGCATCATGATTAAAATTTGGTTTGCTAAAAAATTAATAAATCTTGATTTTCTTAAGTTTTTAGCTCAAAACCCCGTGATTTTTGACCCCCAAAACACCCATGCCACCAAAGTTTTTGACCACAACCATCATTTTTTTAAATTATTTCTTATTATCTTTCGAAAGAAGTGGTTGCATTTTTGTTGTACCGATGGAGGGGTTGTATATTTTGCAGTCCAAACTGCTCCACTAATAGCTAACATAGCTATAGAAATTTTATACAAGTGTTGTCAGATAAATAACCTACAAATGAGATCTAAACTATCCCAATGCCATGCTCGGTTCCAATTCTACAGGAAAAATGTGACCATAAATGTTTTTAAAATGTAACGGCTCCACCCTTTTAGTATACCCCAACTCATGGCACATGGCACATTTCCCAGCATTTGCGGTTTCGGTCATAATATTCTGGTGGTATTTCCCGGGGAAGGAAATACCGGCCAACCCTGTCTGGAATAGCAAATTTATATGGAAGCAAATTTTTCTGATGTGCTTTTAATTTTTGGTACAAGGTCTATCTCGTAAGGATTATTTGAACGCAGTTAATGAAGGCACGGAGCTCGCATGGACATGCAGACCTTGAAGTTGGAGGCGGACCCTGTGTCCTACGGGCCGAAGAGCTTATGAAAAAGATAGGCAGGGTTAAAATGCAGTCGAACGGAGGAGCCATCAGCCAAACGCCCCCGGACAAGTAGGCAGATTCGAAGTCAGGTTCGGATCGCTATATGGAGGTGAGAAAAGTGCATAATATAAATAAGTATAAACTATACATGTAAATCATGACTATCCTGTATGTAATGTTTTCTGTAATCTGTACAAAGCACCTCTCTTTATGCATTTTGTGAGTGCTAGTGGCCAGCCTGGAAAAAGTGCGGGAACTGGGACCCTGGTAACCGGGAAATCTTTCCTTTTGGAGGGAATTTTTTTAAGTAAATAAAGAAAATAAATGGGGATTGAAGGGAAATATTGCAATCTTGGAGGGGAATTTTTTATTGTGTTCCCGGGAAATGTGGCATTTTTTCAAAGCCCTTTTTTTGTTTTTTCTTTTTTTCTTTTTTTTTTTTTTTTTACGTAGTCGTGGTCTTATCATATTCTTTGTTGTGTATGAGCAGTAGACTTGAAACATTTTTTTGGTGAACATGTAAAAACTATTAAAATTGTACAAAGAGGACAATTTTGAAAAAAATGTCTCCAAATTTTTAGAATGCTTACTAATATTAATTCACATGTGCACATCTGACAGTAAGTCAAAAGTTACATGGTATATTGAAAAAACAAACAAAATTTTTGGGGAAAGTTTAAATAAGTTAGTACAGAGTTTCCCAGTGATTGACTGGTTTCGCATTTTTAAATACATTTTCTCAGCCTGAAATTTTAAAGAAGTCCAAAAATCATTCTAGATTTAGAAACCTAAAATGTGAAAAGAACTACATTGGCATTTATTCTGTATAAAGACCAATTTTTGGTTGGAAAATCTGCTTTATAGCATTTTAATTTCTGGTAGAGATGGTCGCCGACCTACGGAGCCCCTAAGGGGACATCGTAAAAAAAAAAAAAATCTTTCGCTAATCCGTTCAAACGGATTAGTAATCCGTTCAAACGGACAAGTAATCCGTTCAAACGAAGTACTAAATCGTTCAAACGAAGTAGTAATCCGTTCAAACAGATTAGTAATCCGTTCAAACGGATTAGTAATCCGTTCAAACGGATTAGGAATCCGTCAAAGGATTGTAATCCGTTCAAACGGACAAGTAATCCGTTCAAACGAAGTAGTAATCCGTTCAAACGATTACGTCATCAGTTTCTAACGGATTAATAAGCCGTTCAAACGGTTCGTAATCCGTTTCAAACGGATTAGTAATCCGTTCTAAGGATTAGTAATCCGTCAAAAGATAGTACGCCGTTCAAACGGATTAGTTATCGTTTCAAACGGATTAGTAATCGTTTCAAACGGTTATATCAGTTTTTTGAACGATTAGTAATCCGTTCAAACGATTAGTAATCCGTTCAAACTAATAAATCGTTCAAACGGTTAGTAAGTCCGGTCAAACGAATTACTAAATCGTTTAACGGATTAGTGTAATCCGTTCAAACGAATTACTAATCAGTTCAAAATAGTAACCCCAGGGAGGCGGCAAGAAATCCCAATTTCAGATGTCCCATTGGTTTAACACGTAAAAGCGAAATCTTGACGAAAAATCCTTGAATTAGAATCCACTGGAAGGGGGTTTATTTTTGTTTTGTTTTTTGTATGAATAACGAACGAGGACGAGGTCGTATCATGGGTCATGGGAACACCGAGGCGGACCAAATCAAAGCACCCAAATTGGGTTTGTGGTTTGCACTTCCGTATTGATGTAAGGTCTTTGACATTTTTTGGCGATTGCTATAATGAATGAGGCTTGGCCGCCACGCCTGAGTAATCCGTGCAAACGAATTAGTAATCCGTTCAAAACGAATTAGAATCCGTTCAACGAATTAGTTAATCCGTTCAAAACGAATTACTAATTTGTTCAAACGGATAGTAATCCGTTCAAACGGATTAGTAATCCGTTCAAACGCATACTAAAATCGTTTAGACGGATTAGTAATCTGTTCAAACGAATTACTAAATTGTTCAACACGATTTAGAAATCCGTTCAGACGACCGCATGATGGCGTCATGTAAGGTGAGAAGTCAACTGTCGCCATTTGCTTAATACTCGACATCCTCGTATACGAATTGGGAAGCGATACTTTAATGTCGAACATGAAGTAGAGAGATGAAGCTATCAAACTCTATTTTCTATGGGCTTTTGTATATTCCTACGGCATTGTGGCACTGAATCCACGTGTTGGTTTTGTCACATACGGACAACAGACGTTGTCGCGACAGATGTGTGTTTTGAGCCATCATGCCATGTGGTTTCATTTCTTACATCAACACTAGGCCTACATTTTAAGCCTCAAATTTAATATAGCAATAATACATAGGTGCCTACTGAATTTAATGGCTAAATTGTAGTCCGTCTAGTGTAGTTACTTGTAGTTGTCTTCGAACAGCGAGGATAAGTGTGGCGGGTCGGCCCCTTTTAATAAAAAACCATGTTACTTATGAGGGAGGCCCCCGGGGCGCTCCGCCGTGGCCGGCTGTCCCGGGGCTTCAACCTCTACCTGCCGCTCCTGCTGCTTTTATGACCATCCGCCCACCTCTCATTATCGTCATCCTTGGCTCTTTTCTTATTTTTCTTTCAACTCGCTCCTCTTTTTTTTCTTGTTTGCTTTTTCCGCCCTTCCCACCTACCCATTTTTTTTTTACTTCCCCGCCCCCCCTCTTTACCCTTCTCAAACGCAGTCATCTATGTATCTCTTGCGTTCTCTACAAATCATTGCTCAGCCATTTTTCACCTCCCTGCCTGCCCCTCATCGCTCCCTCCCTCTTTTACATTTCCCCCACCGCCCCGGGTCTCACTGCACTCCGTCCAAGAAGTATTGTGATACCCCTAAGTCGCCTTCCAGGGGGATAAATATTGATGTCAGCCCTGTGTGGCCAGGGGACGTTGGCCACTTCTGGGGGAAAAGGACAATAACAAACAGTACGGATTAGGGGGATCATTGTGACCGCACTGAGGAAACCGCAGGAGTGCGTCGGTGAAGGCGATACAAGACGGCGGGGGCAACCTCTCTGGAACGGGGACAAAGATGTGACGTGGGGGACGATAAGAAGTCACACACTGTGTCAAACAGATAGGTCGACACACGTCGAACACGCGCGTAACCACCTCCATTTTACAATGTTCAAACCAGGGAAAGTGTTAAAACGCATATCGGCGTCTTCGACGCTGACGTTGCAGCCGCCCCTCTACCTCGACTTGGCTTCCCCTGTCCCGTCCTAACTCGCCCTCACCGTTCGGCTTGTCTGTCCGCTAACTATATCCCTCCCTGCCTCTTTCAGGGATGTCCCTGGGGGGGTTCGGACATGCCAACCTGGAAAGGTTTGTTCCGATTTATTACGCGCGATATTGCCTGAAGAAGATAGGAAAGCAGAAGGAAACGGACACAGGAGGGGGGGAAAGATGAGGCAGGGAAGTCGAGGGAGAGGGAGGGGATGGAGGTGGGATTTTAATTGTGTATTTATTCTTTGTTTATATTTTATTATAGGATTTATAAAAAGCCAACCATGATTGTGTTGTTTTAAATAACAACATTAGTTTAGTGTATGTTAGGTTGAGATAAGTTAACTGAACATTGTTTATTATTGTTTATTTGTTGTTTATTGATTTGTTTATTTGTTGTTTATTATTGTTTATTTGTTGTTTTTTATATTTTATGTTTTTAATTGATTTTTGTGATATTTTATCTTTTTATTTGTAAAAACGACAAACAATGATTGTTTCTGTGGTAAAATAACAATCTTCAGTTTATTGTATTGTCTATTGTAGGTGAGATTGTATAGTATAGCTAGTAGTCTGGTCTCAGACGTGAATCGTGAAAGGTTCCCCTTTTAGGGAAATTTTTGCCTCAGAAGCGAATTTTAAGCAAATTTCACTTCAAGCCTGCAAAATTGTCAAAATTTCATTTTCAAAAGCCCTACTTTTCGGAGACAAATCAGTTCACAAGCCCCCAAGTTCGGAAGTAGGGCCGCCACACATCCTTACCTGAAAGAGTTGAGTTAAATGCTTGCTCCTCTCAAGGAGGTCAGGAAAAGTAATACTATCCAATAAATTGATAGTATACATACGTCACCGTGTTACCTTTGCATATTGGTTTTAGTGATGAGCCGTAAATATATTTTCACTCCCCCATTTGCCCCCACCCCTGAAAATATCTGCATGGTTGAAACGAAAAGGTAGAGGATGAGGCAAATTGAAACTAGGAATGAAGAAGTGGCAGGAAAAAAATAGAACGACCCTAAAAAACTGGCAAACATTAAGACATAAAAGCACATTTTTGAAGAGCGACCCCATGTTTTCAAAATTTTGAGATTTGTACACGGTGCTTGGTAAACTGGTAGCAAAACTATACCTGTGAATTGTGAATAGTTAAAGCAATATTAGCACCATTTTTGAAGAGCGCCCCCAATTTCACAAATTTGAGATTTTTACACGGTGCATTGGTAACTGGCAAAGTAAAACATATTGTGAATGGTTAAGCTGGAACTGTATGTGTGTCACAAACGAAGAAAATTTGTAAATGGTCTATATGTGGCAAACAAAGCATTTTGAAATAAATATTAGATTCATATTATGTGGCAATAAGATTATCCAAGTTAGACAAAGGATTTAGACGAAATGGGAATTGGGACGAAGTGATGATAGACCTTCATGAATTACGATGTCAAAGGGTCTTTTTTTCAGGATCAGGCATGCACGTTACGTGATGGTCTAAAATTCACCAAAAATTTAAGAAAAGTTTTATTTTCTAAATGAAAGCTTAGTATACGCAGTTAGGGTCCATATGCAACATCAAAAACACAAAACAAACAAGTCTGTTCCTGCATGAAGTCTGCATTTGCCTTCAACCCCCAGAAAATACGGGCGTTTACGTAACCTGACCCATCACTTTCGGACCCACTTATCAGTAGGAAACCATAACGAATACAGCACCGGAATAAACAGGTGCTTTATCCGTGAAGGGTTGTCCGACTCATAAGTGTGTTCAGAAAAAAAAAAGTGGGTCAGATGGGGCCAGGGGGTACGGAGCAATACAGAAGTGTAGGGTTTGAGACTCGAATAAAGAGTTAATATGTTGAAGCTAATTATGAAACACCTTGAAACATTAACTTTACGGGTACGGGTGCATGTCCGTAGGCCTACGGGGTACGGGAAATGGGGTTCACGCGGTTATCCGAATCAGGGCCGGCGCAAGTTATGCGCGGTGCGGCGATCGCCGCACCACTTTTTGAGAGCAAAAAAACCAAGAAAAAAATCAAAAGAGAGAGAGAGGAGAGAGCGAGAGAGGAAAATCAATGCGGACAATGACACGGGAACCTACTTATACGGAAAAATACTTTGTAACCCTAAGTTTTTTAAAGGTGAAACGAGAGCTTTCACATAACAAGGGTGGCCCCAAAATATGAAAATTCTGATTTCTGCACTAATGGAAAGCTTTCTATCAAAAAATATCCACATGCTGAAATGACTAATCTGAGAATCATTTTCTTTGGTACAAAACTGTGAATTTCTGAATGGACTATCGTTATGTTTTACATTGAAAGAAGCAAATAAAAATCGCCTTTTGTTTAACTTTCAAGGCATCTCTGTATCCAAATACAAAGTACGAAATATATTGGGGTTTATTCTATATGAAATCATAAATGTAACACAATATTATGAGGCTCCAAAATCTTTTGTTGCACCTCAGAGGGTGTTTTGAGTCAATCCAAACCAATGCACAGTTTTGGAAATTTCACATCAATCTGCGTTAGGTGATCACATAAAAATCCTATGCTTAACACATGAAACCCAGACTTTATCCTCATTTAGCCCACAAAGCGTTAGTACTTAGGGGAATTTTGAGCATGATTATGAAATATCGTGTGGTTCGTAAACTTTGGAACACTTTATCCCAAGTACTGACAAGTGTTTCGTTACAGTTTAAATATAGGACATTTCTATGCATCATGGGATGATTCAAACACCCTCTGGTTGAACCTAGTAAGGAGTTACAGACCCGATTCAGTTGCAGGGCATATCTTGGGTTGTTTCCTGTAGGATTTTACAAGAGGTTACATATGGAAACTCTTTACAAGCATTATATAGGGGACAACTTGCATATCAAAATTGTCCAAATTTGCATGAGAAAAGTGTTGTAGAAAGCGAACAATTGCAAAGGTTTCGAGCCTCCCGCACTCTCGCCTCGTGTCACTTGATATAGGAACTTCCCGAACACGTTAATATGATGTAACGTGATTAAATTAAAAAGAAAACATATTTTACTTTTTACTTTGATCATACCAATTATGACGTGAACCAGTGCTTCTTCTGACAACATCTGGTGTCTGCACTATTCTGTGGCATAAGAGCTTTATAGCGTTACGAATATTTTCAAAGAAAATGACCCTTAATGCCCACGTGACCTTTGACCCAAATCTGTGTACACCCTATAGGGGCCTTTTGTCAGTTGTTCTTCGGAACAATTTTCGTGGCAATCGGGTAAACCGTTTGGCACTATACTTTGTTCGCGTCTCGAGTTTGGGGTGACGTAAGACGCGATTGCATTTGCCTAGCGTTTGGATTGCGCCGGCTTTTTTCGCGTGCGTATATGCTGTAATTCCAAGGTCGACGCGTGCTTTCTAGGGTGAAAAACCAAAACCGCGCAGTGACGTCACCCCAAACTTGAGGTCGAACAGAGTATAGTAGCATTTGAATGTTGCGTAGGAAAGACAAAATCGGAAGAAAGAAGACTAGATGTGCTCAAAGCGAGCACGAATGTTATAGTCAGGGACAGAATTAGCCGACCAATTTGCGCGTATGTCAAATTTGTCAATCAGCGCGCGCAGACTGTGATTGGTTTGAATGTGGAGTATAGGCGGTGCATGTTCGAAAAAATATGAATTTAAAATAGTCAAAACATTTGCCCGATTTGAGTCGGGTTTTCGACGCACGGACACAAAATCACATAAGTAAACTTTTGTTTCAATAGAGAAATGATCACAGATTATTCTTCCATGGCCGACATTTTGTTCTGCACCGTCAATTTACGTCAGACGCGCAATTGGTCGACTTATTCTGTCCCAGACGATAGCTGGTGACTTTTGACCCATATCTACAAACATGATCACCCTTTGACCTCAAAGGTGTCGGGAAGGATTGATTTCAAAAGTTTCTAATTTTATCCCTGGATGACCACTAACCCCAGCTCCATTATTGACATTATTATTAAATGATGAGTTCTGTGTGTTTGCCAGACCAAAAGAAATTTCTTAGTATATTTGACCCATGGATGGCCTCGACCTCAGAATGGCGACCTCCAACAATAGTTGCCACATCAAAACGAAACCGTTCCCTGAAATTGATCCTAATTGCCCTGTGTGTAATCATGACACCTGCTCCAATCTGGAAACCCCCATTATGTGACCCCTACCAGGGGATATGTGAATCTTGTTTGAAAACTTCAATCACATGATAATAACCTTTAATTTACAGAAGGAATTCAAGAATACCCCTTTAATTCAGCAGATGGAGCATTTTGGGCAAATCGGTGGACACCAATGAGAAGAAAAATAATTCGTAGATTTTCGAGGAATGCCCCTTTAATTGGTAATTGTGGCATTTGGGCCAAATCTGTGAACATCCCATATCAAGCCCCCTACCAGGGAATCCTGTGAGCAAATCTCGTGATGATAGCCTTTAATTTGCAGAAGAAGGAATTCATAGATTTTAAAGAAATGCTCCTTTATTTGGTAATTGTGGCATTTGGGCCAAATCTGTGAACACCTTACATGATGAAGCCCCTACCAGGGGATCCTGTGAGCGAATCTCGTGATGATAGCCTTTAATTTGAGAGAGACGAAAATTCAAAGATTTTCAAGGAATGCCCCTTTAATTGGTAATTGTGGCATTTGGGCCAAATCTGTGAACATCCCATATCAAGCCCCCTACCAGGGAATCCTGTGAGCAAATCTCGTGATGATAGCCTTTAATTTGCAGAAGAAGGAATTCATAGATTTTAAAGAAATGCTCCTTTATTTGGTAATTGTGGCATTTGGGCCAAATCTGTGAACACCCCATTTAATGAAGCCCCTACCAGGGGATCCTGTGAGCGAATCTCGTGATGATAGCCTCTTAATTTGAGAGAGAAGAATGGATTCATAGATTTTCAAGGAATGCCCCTTTAATTGGTAATTGTGATATTTGTTATATCTGAGAACACCCCATAAGCAGCCTCTATACCAGGGAATTCTGTGAACGAATCTCGTGATGATAGCCTTTAATTTGCGGGAGAATGAAGGATTTTCATAGATGTTCAAGAATGCCCCTTTAATTGAAATTGTAGCCTTTGGACCTAATCTGTGAACACCCCGAGCAGCATGTAACTGGTGGCTTCTTGAGAGCAGCATCTTGCATGATAGTCCCTTGGATTTGTATGCTAAGAAGGAATTCCAATAATTTTTCAGGGAATGCCCCTTTAATTGGCATACATGACCAATGATCCCAAACTGTTAACCCTTAGTGGCATGAGTCAGTGGTTCTTCTGACCATTTGGCTGAAATCGGCCCATGCGTTTAGCACAATAGCACTGGTAAATTTTAAAAGAATTTGGCACGGGGGCACTCCTATTTTCATCACTCACGAACCCATTGTTAAAAAAATACAAGGCCAAATTGTGTCATCCCATCGCTAAAACCGTATTTAGGGCCCTTTGGCTCTCCCCAAGACCCTAAGTTTGCATAGCTGTCACTTAGATTTCCCCTGAGTTCTGAAAGTTGGCCACTTTACACCTGTGTTCGACATCATATGTGAGTGCCTCCCTCGAAAAGGAAGCGTTTGCCAGAAAGCAGAAGAAATTTACTAGACTGTGCTCGAAGCGAGCACGAATGTTAGCTGTGGACTTTTGACCCTACTTATATCGGTGGTGTTCAAACATGATAACCTTTGACCGTTAAAATGGTGCGGAAGGATACAGTTGGTCAAAGTTTCATAATTTTATCCATGGATGACCACTACCTCAGCCCATTCTTTGAGCCTCTGACGTTCTGTTTGTGTATTTATCCCAGACCAAAGAAATGTCTTCTTATGTTTGTTTCTTCTTGACCACCTACTGTATGTCCCTCTGACGCCCCATGGCGACCTCCACTATTTTTGCAACATACAAAAAGAAGACAAAAAAACTTTCCCTGAAATTTGAACATTATGGTGTTCCTGTGTGTATCATGACACCTGGTACCACTCTGTGAACACACCCCATTATGTGGACCCCAACCACCAGGGGATCTTGTGATCTTGTTTTAAACTTCATCACATGATATATCCTTAAATTTATAAAGAAGGAATTCATATACCCCTTTTATCAGCAATTGAGTATTTGGGCCAAATCTGTGAGAAGAAGAAATCTTCGTAGATTTTCGAGGAATGACCCTTTAAATTGTTTATTGTGACTGCCTATTTTGGTCCAAATCCTGTGAACAGCTCATATAGCCCCCCCTTACCAGGGACCTGTAAGAAAAATCTCATGAATTATAGCCCTTTAATTTGCAGGAGAGGAATTCATAGATTTCAAGGAATACCCCTTTAATTGGAATGTGGCATTTGGGGCCAAAACTGTGAACACCCCCATTTAATGAAGCCCCTACCAAGGGATCCTGTGAGCGAAATCTTGTGATGATATCCTTTAATTGGCGAGAGAAGAATGAATTCATAGAATCTTGGCAATGAATGCCCCTTTCTAATTTGGCATTGGCATTTGGGCCAATCTGTAACACCCATTTATGAATCCCCTACCGGGATCCTGGTGGAGCAATCTCGTGTTGATAGCCTTTATTTGCAAGAGAAGGATTTCATAGCTTTCAAGGAAATGCCCCTTTAATTGGGTTATTGTGGCATTTGATCCTAATCTGTGCACACCCATAATGCAGCATGACTGGTTGATCTTGAGAGCGAATCTGGCCCTCTATACCAGGGGATCCTGTTAACGAATCTTGTGATGATAACTTTAAAAGTTTGGCAGGAGAAGAGGAATTTCATATATTGTCAAGGAATGCCCTTTAATTGATAAGTACATTTGGGCCTAATCTGTGAACACCCCGTATGCAACCATGTTAGCTGTTGGACTCTTGAGAGCGATATGGTAATGTAGTCCTTTGATTATTGGTATGAGAAGAAGGAATTAATCAATTTTCAGAGAATCCCCTTTAATTGGCATACATGAACATTGATCCAAACTGTGACACCTTATATGCGGCAGGCGCCGTGGTTCTTCCTGAACAAATTTATGGCTGAGATCGGGCCCCATGCGTTTAGCACTGGTAGCATTTAAGGAGTCGGCCCGGGAGCACTCCTATTTTCAGTTTCAGTTTTCAGTTTTCAAGTTTTTATTTCCACTCATTGCCATGTACATTACATATAAATATTGTAACAAATATAAATATGAACATGGTCATTAATAGACAAAAGATTGTGATTTAGAAATTAAATAATAATCAATATGCAAGGGATGTGGATGCCACTTAAAAAACGCAGGGCTGTAATTACTTAGTGGCACCCATGCATAAGTTACCCAATAACAATAAATATGAACTTAATTTGAAAAAGGTTAGGCCTAAACATCAATCAATAATTTATAAGCCACGGGGAAATAAGGTTGCCTGACCAACATACAAATAATAGATTGGAAAAAAATAACGATAAAAAAAACCCAGTAACATAAATAATGATAATAAGTTTTACCCAATCCTAAGACAATCAGTTCAGAATAAAAATCAATGAGCTGTTTTTTAACGAGAACTGCTTTAAAAATAGTCTCAGGGATGGGGACTGTGTTAAGACGGTCACTCACTGTATTCCTAAAAGGGCACCTGGATCTAATGGTGTGTTTCAGCAAGTCTGGTGGTTTGTCTGTCCTAACTACAAGTCCTTATATGCTCGAGTGTCTAGGATGGACGGCTTGTCTGGTCAGGAAAATGTCATCTAATATATTCGGAAGGAAATAGGTCATGATGGTATTTATCCCATAAACTGGGCAGTCTGAAAGACGTAGATATCATGATTTTAAGCGTATTCAGGAGGAGAAAAGGGTCGGTATGGGCTAACCAAAGTGAATTAGTACATGACCGTAAGAATCTTTTTTTGCATTAAAAACGGAATGTAGATGGGAATTATTTTTATCTGCCCAGATAATGGCACAGTAATTGATGTGAGGGAAGACAAGTGTATTATATAAGGTGGTCAATGAATCAAGGGGCAGAAATTGGGTTAAAATAACTTTTCTGATGATTCCGTTGTATTTAGAAATTATTTTAGTAACAGTCATGTGAAGTGTGTGATTTCCAAGACATGTCCTCATCAATTACAACGCCTAAAATTTAGTGTGTGTTTACTTTGTTCAAGTGGTTTTCGCGAGAATCATTTTAGATCGTTGGTGGTAACGGGTTGTGTTTATTTCTGAATACCATAAAATTAGTTTTTTAATGTTAGAGAAGGTTGATTTATTTTAACCAATTAGATATATGGGTTAAAGTCCTTTATTTAAAGGTGATTCAAGTAATTTAGGTTCTTGTTTCAATACAAAATATTAGTGGCATCTGCGAACTTATAAATGGAGATTATGAGAGCACTGGGGGAGGTCATTAATATAAAAGTATAAATAAAAGGGGTCCTAGAATTGAGCCGTGAGGTACGCCGCATCTGTCGAAGAATTGGACGAGTGGTTTTGGTTATAATCAACAAATTGTTTTTTTCGGTTAATCAAGGTATTTTCAATCCAAGTATTGGCATTACCTCTTATACCATATTTTTTAGTTTATTAATGAGATTTTGGTGGTCAAGAGTATCGAAAGCTTTGCTTGATCTAGAAAATCCCGGCGTGCAGAATTTTTGGTCGAGGGCAGTAGTAATTTACTCATCAGTTTTATTGATTGCCATGAGTTGAGTGTTTAGGTCCTAAAGCCAAACTGGGCAGGAGTGAGAATTTTAGTTTATTCAATAAATGCGATCATTCTGTTATCATTAAATGTTTTCAAAGAAACTTGGATAAGCTGGAAGATGATATTGTTCGTAATTGTTGAAGAATGCTTCTCAGAAGTTTTAAAGCATCGGAATAACTTCTAGCAACTTTTCAATTTTCGAGGGACAATACCCGGTTGGAAATGGAAAGATTGAATAATACACAATGGGCTCCATAATTTTGGTAAGATCTGTTTAACTAGTTGAGTAATAACCGTCGGCACCACGCTATTATACTAGGTTTCCTTTGTGAGGTAATTCCAATAATTCTTCTTCCTTAGTTGTAGGCGCGAGAAATATCTATGGGAGATCGAGATGAACTGCTTTTGGTAGGAGTAATGTTATCAGGAGGGAGTATTTTAGCAGCCAGTGATTGACCTATGTTGGTAAAAAAAGTCCTTTGAATTTGTTAGCGATTTCTACGGGATCTTTAATTTCAGAGCAGTTAGAGTCGATAAAGTATGAGGGTGGTTTGGGTTTTTTAGTCAGAAGGGTCCGAGAAGAATTATTTCAAGGGTTTGCATGTTTTTTTTCATGTTTTGTTCCCTGTTTCATCAGCTCTGTTGTGGAATTTAATTACGTTTTAGCACTTGCGCAGAGAATAATTTAGGTATTGCGATATTTTGTGGTATGTTAGTTATATATCACTGGGTTTTGGGGAGCGGTATTTTCTAAATAATTATCTTTAGTGTTGATCGATTTGAAATTAGCCCAATGTTTCCCGGGGTTTCCTATGTGTTTTACGTTAGATAATTTAGTGGTTTTTAACAGGACGTGGATATTAAAATATTTGAAAGTTTTGTATTGAAAGGTATTAAAAGCCGTTTCGGGATGATCATCATCGTACACATGCTGCCACGTTGTTGATGATAATTCCATGTTTTAACCCCCTGATGTTGTTCGCTTAAGTTTGGCATGAATTTTTTTATTAGGCAAATTATGTTATTACTAGCTATGCTGCTTTATTATTGAAATTTTGATGGAACAAACAGGGAAATGGTTGACATATCGGTGACTAATACGCCCGAATTACAATTGCCTAAGATATCATTTGTTTAATGATGTTATCAATGATCGTGGCAGTAGTTTTCTGTTATTCGTGTAGGCCTATCAATGGTAGGTAAAAACCCATTTGAAAATAAGATTAATAAGATTAACGAAGTCTTGACTTTAGGATCAAGTCCACATCCTAATATCGATGTTGTATGCCCTAATATAACATGTTTTTGGTTTCCATTGGTTAACTGTATTAAAGACCCGTGAAAGCTCGTGATAAAAATCATCAAGGTTAACTGAATATTGGTTATAGATAATACCCACGATAGTTTTTTTATTGCTGATTTGTTTTCCATTATTTGCGAAAATATAGAGTCGCCAATCCAGGGCAATTAATGTTGAGGTCGGTCCTTGTCTTCCAAAAAATAATCAATATTGGGGTTGAATGAAAAGGGAGGCAACGCCACCGCCCCCTCTTTCGTTCTTACGAATGGAATTTATAAAACTGAATAACATCGATGTCAACTAAGTGGAATCATAATCATCATTAAACCAAGTTTCGGTAAAACCAAAAATTGAACGTTATGATAATGGTAGAGAGATAATTAGTGACATCGGTGGAGTGCTTACTTAGACTACGAACTTATGATGAACTAATGGACAACTTGGGTATCCTTAGATTAAGCAATCGTTAAGACCGTCGCTAAGGTAATACCTACAGTTGGGACTTTGGATTGGTCAATGTTACAGTCATTATCAGATGTCTAGGAGTGCTGATTAAGTATAACTTTCGATTGAAATGGGTCAAATATGGGTACATTCAAAACTACAATCAGGTAACTTGGACATGGTGCAAAAAACAAAAGTGGGAAAACGAAGTAAATATACAAACAAAAAAATGGTATCACGCGTTTGGGCTAATCTCTTGATTACATTAGACAAAAAATTACAAATATGTACAATGGTGAGCCCGGTGTGAGCTAAGCTCTCATAGGGAAGCAGTGGTTCAACTTAATAAATTTGGTAATTTTCAATTTTTTATAAACCATAAATAAATGATACTAAAAGAAACTCCAAGAATTGGCAGAAACTTTGGCATGAAAGTAATACATTTTTGCACGAGAACAAATAAAATATGTGGCAGAACAAGTTATAGAGTTCAATCATCTTCCCTCGAAACAGTGATGTCCAGTTGTGTTAATGCGTTAAGGCAGCATTAAAAATCGCTAGCGTATAAAGGCATGCGAAAACACGCACGCAAAACAAGTCTGAAAACGCGTTGACGGCACTGACTCGAGGAAGATAATTGAGTATAACGATCATGGATTGTACGGTCAGTAATGATCAGGGAACAATTGACGCATAATCATCACAGACAGCATGGTCCAATGCAAAAACTAAGAATGTAAATAACAGAAATAGTAAAAGAAAAAACAACACAATGAATATCACAAATAATTATACTTTTATAACATAAAATGGTCACAATTATCTTTATATAGTTTAGGGAAGCATGGACCAACAGGGTAACATTGGACCGCTGTACACATGGTGGTATATAAAAGCAACAGAAAGAAAGATCGGATACAGTGTCTAGTGTGTGACTAGGGGCAGATACCACTACATGTCACGTGCAATGGTCATTTCACTATTCACAACGCTTCGTGATATGTTCATTTATTAATTTTATAGCTACAACACAGAGAAGGAATTGGGTCAAGCAGACTAACCGCTGAAATAAAGTTTAAGCTAACATAAATAAATGTGGCCAATTAAGTCGGAGATTTAAAATGTGAAATTCAAGTATATAGACACTCACTGCAACGATATAATGTTATGCAACAGTCATTAACATGCGATAAATAAAACTGGCAAATACATATTGAACCCGTGAAATGTTATTAGGTTGTCTTTAATCCATCATAGCATGACAAATATTCAAATGGGCCGTTAAATAAATTATTAGTTTCTCGTACAGTGGCCCCTGAACAGTGAAAGGGGGGGGGGGGCGGATCAACATCAAAACAAAGAATAATATAATAGGAATTGAGACAAAATTTTGACCAAACAAAAAGTGAGAAGGGGGCTACGAGAATCTAACATTTTTATGCGGCCTAATGAAGTACTTTACCAACATCCTTTAAAAGTGTGATTGAGCTAATGATCATGAGGTAACGTAGGAACTGCTTGGGCAGATATGTCATTGAGAGCTAGTGACCTGGAAACCTGAGCGCAGAAACTGATATGGATTATCTTAAAGGAGAGAGATGATCACATCGTTGCATGGGTAAAGGGTGCAATAAGCGCTCAGTGGACATGACTGCCCAGGTATTGGAATAAATGTGAAAGGGGTGGTACAATATAAATTGTATGGTCAACAAAGGGCAGTGATTTGAAATCAGCTGGGAGCCTGGAACAAATGTAAACAAATGCCAAATAGTAAATATGAATACCTAGGCCTATACGTGTATGTGATGGAGGTTTGACCAAATAAAAACTAACAATGGAAACCAAAATATAACATGGTTTGGTGGTAAAGGGTTGTGGTATTTAGGAATACATTAAAATGAGTTTTTTTAATGTTGAGAGAAAGTTTATTTATTTTTAAACCAAATTAGATATTTGGTTTAATTCTTTATTTAAAGTTGATTAAGTAATTAGGTTCTTTGTTTTTAGAATACAAAAAGTAGTGTCATCTGCAACATTTAATTGGAGAGTAGGGAGCACTGGGGGAGGTCATTTAGGTTCATTAATATAACGTAGAAATTAAAAGGGGTCCTCACTCCAGGACCCCATTGTTCAGAAAATATAGCAAATTGTCACCCACAAAAAACCCTTTTATGTCAATTTGGCTCTCACCCAAAGTACCAAGTTTTGCATGTTGCACTAGCTGTCACTGATTTCCCCTGAGTTCGAAAATGCCAGCCTTACAACCTGTGTTCCACTTCATAAATGTATGTGAGTGCCTCCCTCGGAAAAGGAGCGTTTGCCAGATAAGAAGAGAAGAAACTAGTAACCACAAATTGTTAGCTGGCTTATCCAGCTTACATTAACAACAACAACAAATAGTGCAGCTGGCTAGTTTATACCAGCTATACATAATTCTAAAATACAAGACCTAGCCGGTGGCTTCGCACACGGCTAGGTAAGAAATCGCACAAATACAAGACCTATTCCGTCTACGCACACGGCTAGGTAAAAAATATAACATTTACAAATTTTTTAAAAGCTTCCTTAAAAAGATATGTTTTTAAGATTTTTCTTATAATTGCATCAGGGTATTGGACGATTTGATGTGAAGTGGAAGCTAATTCCAGATTACATGGTACCGCACATGAGAATGATCTATCCCCCAAGAACGATAAGATTTTGGAACAACCGATTCATTTTATTAGCAGAGGCGCAAAAGTTCCGGAAGGTTGTATGGCTGAAAAAGGTCATCAATTATGCCGGAGTGCAACACCATTAACCATTAAGGATTTAAAAACAAAAAGTATAAATTTATAATCATCCTTTAGTTCAACAGGTTTGCAGTTCGCGTAAAATAGGAGTCATGTGAGTGAATTTTCTAGACAGGGTAATACCCGAGCAGCTGAGTTTTGAACGCGCTGAAGACGATTATTGCGTTTGAGGAGACCAAATAAAAGTGAATATTTGCCTGCAATCTAAGCGTGACGGTCACAAAAGAGTGAATTATTTGTTCTGCAGATGAGAATTAAGATATTTATGTTAGCTGGTGTGATTGTTTGTAGCCAGCTAACATATGTGTGTGTCAGTTTATTCTTCTTTCTGGAAACGCTCCTTTTACGAGGGGAGGCACTCAAATATGGAGTTTAACACAGGTTGTATAAGGCTGGCTCTTTCGAAATTCGGGGGAATTTGGTGACAGTGGACAGGTAAAATATAGTGAGTGGTCTTTGGGTGAGAGCCAAAATTTACCCCCATTATAGGTTTGTTGGTGGCCAATTTGCTTATTTTCCAAAAAAATGGGTGAGTCTTGAGTGGAAAAAATAGTTGTGCCCCCGGCCCAGTTTTAAAAATTACTATAGGCTTAAAGCAGGCCGATTTAGCCAAAGTGGTCAGAAAGAACCACTGACCCATTGCCGATATATGATGTTACAGTTGGGATTCAATGGTCATGTAGGCCGATTATAAAGGGGCATTCTCTGAAATATGAATTCCTTCTTCTCCTGCAAATTAAAGGATATCACACGAGATTCACTCACATGATCCCCTGGAAGATGTTGTATATGGGATGGTTCACCCAGAAGATAACCCAAATGCCACAATTACCAATTTAAAGAGAATTCCTTGGAAAAATCTATGAAATCCTTCTTCTCCCCCAAATTAAAGGCTGCATCACAAGATCGCTCACAGGATCCGCGGTAGGGCACTCTTAAATATTTTTACTCTTCTGTGGTAAACAAATTGAATGCGTTGGGATATTAAAAGGGGAACAACCCTTCCAGCTGATTAAACTTTACTCAACCTGTAGATAAAGCTTTACTCATTCTGAAGTGTAAAATAATCAACAGGGAGTTTAAAATTTAATAACAGTGGAAACGTAAAATTTTAATCAACCCTGCTGATTAAAAAGTTTTTTAATCAAACAGTGAGTAAAAATTTTAACTCACCCCTACTGATTAAAAGATTAATCAACCAGGAAGGGTTGTCCCCTTTGTATCCACAGAGGGTTAAACTTTAATCATTTACTGTGAGTAAAACTTACTCATCTGTTGATTAACATTTACTCATTTATGAGTACTACTTTTATCAAACAGCAGAGTAAAAACATTTGACTCAACAGGGTTAGTAAGTTTACTCTGCATGGGGTGGTCACTTTTTACTCAACCGCGGGCAGTTCCTGTTCAAATAAAAAATACAACATGAAGACATGCACCAGACCACAGAGCCAATTTTGGCAGTTGGAATCTATTGATACTTTTATTGGATATTGATGCATCATGTAAGAATGTATAACTATAGCACAGTGGGTGTCTAAGGCATTGACTTCACACAAAAATAGTCACCAAATCCAGACCAAAAAATAATGGGAAGTGCAAAAAGTCTATACAGTGGCCAGGGGGAAAATGACACATTATCCAATATGGATGGCAGCCAAGTTACCCTTCATATGCACTTTTTGGTTAGTTTTTTTTGGTTTATAGAGTCTGAATGTAAATATTGTGTTTAAATTTTTGAGGTCAACACATCACTTCTGGAAGTTTCATGGAATTTTAACTTTTCATTTCTTTCAAATGGACATTTATTCTGTGAGTGTGCTTTACCACACTCATATTACTTGCACACATCACAAATGACAATTTTGGCAAATAATCATGTAAGAGACTCTATTTCTTTACTCAAGAAATTTAATCTATATCAAATACACATGCCACCACTGCGATATCCAAAGAGTGCTCCCATTGAATTGCCTCCGGTCAACAAACTTTTGGTTACTGTTACTGTTTTCAAAACGTCCCGCCAATGTCTTTCTTTAAAGACACGATCATGATTTGCTAAATCATCACATCGAAAAAATCAAAATCAGATTTTGCATTTATGTAATAATTACAGACAGTATCCTAACTACCCTGCAAATGATAAGACCAGAAGCCAACTAATAAGGACAGAATTAGAGATGTTAGTCATTACTGTCCGAACGGACACTTACTACAACACACGCAATTGAATGGAGAATCGTATCTTGGAACACTGCCGTTTTTCCCTTTCTGTCAATTCTACAGCTGGACAAGGTAACTTATGCGATTCTACAACTTATCCTTCACTTTGGAAGCTATTTCCTGCAATTTCAATAATTTTTTCATCAATGAATAGTGTCTTTAAAGTGTCATTTTAAATTTACTTGGCCTAGCTCTAGCTTGGGGTCTTGTGCCCTGATGATTTAGCAGTCTTACAGAAAACACACAAGTTGACTCCCGTTGGACATGTGCTTTCATTCTTGTACGCTGCGAATTCATCAAGCGCACAGCCAAACCTAGCTCATCAGAGGTGCAGGTGACTCGGACTGTAAAAATGGCAAAAATGGAAGCTTAATTACCAATGAATACTGCCCTCACATAACTTTTAATATTTTTATGCTGCTGTCAGTAGTGCTATCTGCAGTAGAATAGCAATGTATGATACATATGTCCATTTCTTCTGTAAAAAGTTACTCAAACAGTTTTGAAATCTCTTGACATTACCCATGTGAACATGTAGGTTCTGTAAGATTAACAACTAAACCAAGTTTACTAAAACCTGTATTTTCAAGATTTGGATTAAAAATACCTAAATACCACCCCAACCTACTGTCCATCATTGCTAGAATTATGACAGTGTCCATGGTTAGGGTTCTTGGATTTTGCCTAAAATGGCTGCAATTTTTCAAGCTATCATTGTTAGGGTTCTGCTTAAGGGGCATTTCGTGATCACAGCCTCATTCCCCGACTTACCTAAAAAAGTGAATTTTTATATCGTCTGAACCGTCAACAATCAGTTAGCCATGTGTACCTAATCTTACAAATTCAATCTCGAATCAGTAATCTGTAAGAAATTTGCAATTTGTATTATCTGTCTAAACGGCAGAAATATGCACAGTAGCCCTATGGGACCCATGGGAACCGCATTTGCTCAGCACACAAAACCGCAAGGTCGGATCAACTAAAAGTTGTGAATGACATTTTCTCAACGATATCATTGAGCAATTAATAAAAACAGAGGTGCCCGAATCACAAATTGCACCTTTAAAGGAGCCTGTAAGTCAGAAGTGTCCCATCATATTTAAATTTTTTCAGGCCGATTACATATCTCTTATCACACTTTTTCGACGTCCCGACCCTCGTGCAGTTTTGTCTTCTGAGGAAATGCTTGTTTTCCTTCAGTCATTCAGGGCCGTCCCCATAGGGGGGGGGGGGGGGGTGTGACCACCCCCCCCCAGTGCAAATTGTGTCGGCAAAATGTTTACTTGTCGGCGATAGGCGTAATGTCGTGCAACTGATTGATGGCGGAGTTGTCGGCGGTTGACTCCCCCCACCTGCCTGTTGTCGTTTGTTGCACTTGCTGGCGAATGAATTCTGTCGATTGACTCCCCCCCCCTCCTTCCCGCTCTTCAGAATTTCGAACCTGTGAAAAAAAATTTGGGTCTCCTTGCGAGCGAAGCGAGCCGAAAAAATTATATTCTTGATCCGTCTGATTTTTCTGCCACAGACTCAACACCCCCCCCCCCCCCATTCAAAATGGTCTGGGGACGCCCCTGCCTTCAGTCCCCATATTCCACTATGCCGTATTTCTGTCCTTTTGACAAGAAAATACCAATTTGGATGTTTTTACAGATATGACCAACTTGCATGTAAGATTATGTACATATGGATTACTAAAATTTATGTTGAGGGTCAGATTGAGATACACTCTCAACCTTTTTTCGGTAAGTGGGGTGGCAAGCTGTAGACCATGAAATGCCCTTAAATATTACAAATTTAAATGCTCATGTTGGTCCGAGCATGTTAAATGAGACTCTGTATTAAGTGGCAACACTGTAATGCCTGAACACCAAATGGGTTTTTTATAATTACAATGTAATATTCCCTAAACTATCAAAATACACTTTCTAACTACCATAACCAAAATATGTCCCACTACAAAGACATCATCCTAAAAAACGGCGCGAATCATAGGAAGGCAACACATAGTGTTCATGATGTACGAGAGTCAATTAGAGTCATTTGTTGCTTTTCAGTGACTGTCGGGCATTTTCTCCGCAGAGGAATAACTGCCGAACGGCAATAGCAATCATTGGGTTTCTGCCGTAAAGCGGGCGAAAGTCCATCTAAAGCAATGACCGAATGCTACGCTCTACTTACATGTGTGCAAATTGACCTTGCTACATCTGACAAATTTGGAGGGCCCCACGTAAGCGACAACGGTGGGAAACCCTGTGGGACTTCGGGTTGGGGTGCATGTTGGATACAAGAAATGGCGATGGTAATTTCATGTTTTACGTGCGTGGCCGTCTCAAAGGCATCGAAGCAATTGGTTTTTCAACAAAGTCTTCTGCTGGGAAAGAGCGGCCGAAAGTCAATCGGAAGCAGGCAATGGGGAGTTTTGCGGGAATACGGCGAGAGAATCATTGCAGGTAAAATAAATATTTCTTGACGTCTAGATGTCAATTAGAACAATAGTCCTGAGCACCTTGATTGCTTTTCAAGGACTTTCGGACGGAATAGGGCTAAATACTGCAAGGCAAACTCGATCTGCACGACGCATAACGTATATCCTCGCCGAATGTTGTGATCACCAAGAAGCAAAAAATACACCGATACCACCTTAATCAGCTCCAGACGAAATTGTCAGAGAATTTGCGATTGTAGGGGACCGTCCTCAAACAGGTGCACACATTTGTGAGGGATGGAAAGATCACCTCTTGCTGCAAAAACCCTGGACCAGTTGTATTTGTGCTACAAGCCCAATTCCAAACATCGTCCTGGCTGGCACTGTTTAGAAGTGTGAGAAGACAGTGGACCGTTGTCTTTCCATCCATGCGCATTCCAATTTCGCCACACCATTAGTTCCTGAAATGGACAAAAAAAATAGGACAGATGTTTGAAACATGGCTTTCTCTTGAATTGTAACCTTAAACTATACATATGCTCAATGGCTACAACACTATGTCCAATGACATGAAGTAGAGTCAGTTAATGCTGGGCCTTCATGCAATCTAATAATAATGGACAATTTCAATGACCAGTGCTGGGCCATGACATTTCTGTGAGGGAAAAAAAACGGTCTGAGGGACAAGTGAAATTGTTTTGGTTAAAAAAAGGGAAATTCTGGGAGGCAAAATATTCCAAAATTTTTGAAGATTTTAACCAATTTTGGCCCCAAATCCCTAATTTTTTTTGTCCAAAATTTTGGTGATTTTTTGGTCACAAACTGTTGACTTTGCCTACATTGGTGGAATTATCACTCATTTTTGCCCAAAATCTGGTCATTTTCCAATTCCCCACCATCCACCGGGGGAGGGGGAAACACAATGGGAGGCTGGGGCACAACTAGATGAGGGAAGAAAAAAATTGGGGGAGGATTCCATGCCACCCCCTGGCGCCGCCACTGTTCATGAAGGTAGTGGGGGGGGGTGGACCCATGACGCCTCATTTTTCCCACTGTCAACCCATGAATTTGTAGAATTTCACATCACAGAACGCTCATATTTTTTGTCATATCCTTTTGGAATATTTATCCTGAAATTAATTCGTATTTAGATGATATGAGTAAAATTATTTATTACTAACAGTGGTATATCACGCCGCAAAGTCCTGCCGAATTGTAATGCATTTGGAATGATTTGTTATTATTGTGGGCCATCTGTAGCTTCCCATGCATTTTTTTTATACAATCTGTGCCTTGGTATGTATGTACAGTATTCATTCACAACTGGGTGAAATCAGCAAATTGCATGGCTTCTGTTTGGCAGGCAAAAGAGTGATGGTACAATGTATGTACAAAAATAATTGGGGTAAAAAGAAACAAGACCATAACCTTCACTTATTTCGGTCAGATTTCCTGTCAAATTCTTCACTCCTAAAACACTTCCCGTGAGGTTGCCCTGTGATTTCTGCTACTTCAGCACACTATTCAGATAACGGTAAGTTCACTTCCTGGACAAAAATTATTTCCACCTGTATACACTTGCAAACAATATAGAATACCACCGTGATCTACGTACATAAAAATGTTACTCAACCAAAAAGTTTTGGGAAACTACGGTGTAGCAGACGGCATATTAGACTGGCATCCGAAATGTTACCCCAGTTCCCTATTAAATGTTGAGTAAAATAAGCATAAGTGTGGATTGTTTTAACAACGCTAAGCGTACTCTAGAACTTACTAGTAAATTTTCCCACAAGTAGACTTTTGGCGGTTATGTTAACACATACAGTATAGTCTTCGAAATTCATCCTATAGATGGCAAATTTTGGTTTGTTTCGCAGGCCCCGCTAATGCGCTTACTAGAGCTTGAGAAAGTGCTGGTCCCCTTGTTTAGGGTGAACTATAAAACAACACGAAGTGCCTGATCCCCACGGCGGGCCCCAATCGCATCAACGATAGATGGTCTGTCACTCCCCCACAGGCGAGAATCAGGATGGGAGTTTATTCGGAAAATTTGCATCACAAGTCTTCGACCCCGCGCTATAAATATATCATACAAACATCATGATGACACCCCCCGGACTAGCATATCATAATTATATGGCTTGGGTTCTAATCACTTGATGCAAATTTGACGATAATAATCACATAATTGATTTTTCTCTCAGGGATTCTCGTAAATGCCATGGGGAATTATGTCTCCCAATTGACTTTTATTGTAAATTTGATTTTCATACAACCGAACTTGGCAACCCTAAATATACGAGCAAATCGGAATTACGTTTTTCGTTATGGACCACTCTCGTTTACTCTTTTGTTACGATGTAGAGTTCCGTTTACTAAACCTGAATAACCTCAGACGAATTTTGCATCCCTGACGATGCATTTATGTTCACACACAAACGGTCCGGATAAAGTCAGTATTCTGCCACCGCATCATTCAACTTACATTTATCATTTAGTTGCCGAATTCATAGGGTGGTGGCACACTAAGTCTTTTTCCAATGGTCCTGAGTGCACATGAATGTATGCATGTAGGAGCACGCTAGAGCAGACATAGAAACGCCCCGTTTGCATGCGAAGATGGCGAGTTGGACAAGTTTGTAACGAGGTGACGGCGATTGCAAAGTTTGTAACGGGATGACGGTGTGTTTACAAGTTTACGCGACGACGGCGAGTTTGCAATTTTGTGAAAAAAACTCCCGTCATCGCAGTTACGAACATGCAAACTCTGGCCGTCTTCGTGTTGCAAACTTGCAACCTCGCAGTCATCGCGTTACAAAGTTGCAACTTTCCCGTCAAATGTTACGAACCTGCAAACTCTCGCCGTCATCGCATTACGAACGCGAACTCTCCCCATCTACCGTTGCAACTTTCCCACTTGTTAATCACTTGCAAACTCTTGCCGTCATCGCGTTTACGAACTTGCAAACTCTCGCGTCTTCGCGTTCAAACTTGCAAACTCACCATCATTGCGTTTACAAAATTGCAATCTCTCGCGTCTTCGTGTGCAAACCTGGCGAACTCCGCCGTCATCACGTTCAAACTTGCAAACTCTCGCCCGCTTTGCATTGCAAAAACTTGCAAACCGCTTCATCCGTTACGAACTTGCAAACTCGCCGTCATCGCGTTACGGACTTGCAAACTCTCGCCGTCTTTGCATTTCAACTCTCTGTCATCCACGTTACGAACTTGCCAACTCGCCGTCATCGCGTAACGAACTTGCAAACTCTCGCCGTCATCGCGGTACGAACTGCAAACCACCGTCACTGCGTTTATAAATTTCCAAACTCGTCGTTATCGCGTTGCAAACTCGACGCGGTTTGTCAAACTTTTCTGTTCACTCCAGCATCCATATGCCATGAGCAGAACAGAGAATCGCACATGCTGAACGTCCCTACCTGCGTGCTGTCTCAGAATAGTCCCATAGTTATACTTCTGTACCAAAACACCACACTGCCAATTACTCCCATCGAACGTTCTTCTGGTCGATCCCCAGATTCACCTGACACGATTTCGATCGTGTACACTGCCCACCTGCCATAGAAGTCATGTCAATGAATTCCCATGGCATTGATTGAGCGTGGTGGATGGACAACATTGCACCTCATTTTCTCTTAAAATGATGAAAGCCTGCAATAATTACTCACACTAACCCCCATTCCATGTTCTATTGTAAGGATGCACATGCCAGGATTTTTAGCAGTATAGAAGTGCAATTTTTCATGAAAACTTAAATTCGTGTACACTCACTTGCAATGCCAGTGACCATGTGTGTACTCTGTGTGTGATGACGTTTTCCCGAACTGGGTGGGAACTAGCCTAGGCCTGTGAATGTTCATCTGAATATGACAGACCTTACAGTTCTTCAACTTCAACATGGTTCAATAGGGGTACACATAAATAAAAGAATTCCGATTCTTACCTTGAAAAACCGTTGCTAACTTTTCTAAACCCCAGTGAGTTTGAGCAGATCCTTCGGACTACGTCATTCCCCTTTTTTCAAATGTACGTGAAGACCTCGAGGAACGCGTGACGCGATTTTAATCCCCGGGGGTAAAATTTACTGGATCAGTCAAGAGGTCAAAGATTAAAAAGTTGAGTAAAGTTTGCTCTTAATCAAACGGCCGATTCATTGTTTTACTCCCCAAAGAGTAATATTGCTCAACTTTTTAATCAACTTTTTTAACCTCCTTTTTTTTACTCCCCAAATTTACAGTGGGGCTTCGTCCTGTGGCACCTTCATATCCTACCGCAAAAGCGTCCTCGTCGCGGCCTGTACAGCATACGGCAGTCTATCTTCGGTTTTATTTTATATTCTATAAAGACTGCGCTAGTTCCACATATTTTGCCTTTTTTATATTTGCTCCCTTTAATGGTTTATTTTTAATATTTTCATGTGTTATATTTGATCACTGATCTATGCCATTACCTTGGGTCTTTGGTGAAAGCCGGCAATTTAGACAGTGTTCGCTGACACCTGAACCTGCTGAACACAGCTCTGAACCTTTTTACTAGCACTTCGTGGATAGCTATCTGTAATTTGTAATCTTTGTATTAACTACCTGTGATTTGTATTTAAGAATTGTAATTTAATTCCTATTTAGTGTTTTTCGGTAATGGTATTTTGGGATATTGATTATGAGATTCATTAGACAGAGATCCCATCGGGAGGGAAGCACATGAACCGTAGATCATGCCAATAGTGACGTCCCGTCACCAAACTTTCAACAGGGATGATCGTCACCTTACCATTCCACATCCCGGGCCAACATTGATAATTTAATCAATATATCCACCATCCAGGCCCCCGACAGCACCTCAGCTAGTTCAGACATTCTAAAAACCAAAAATGATCCCATCATGACTGGGCAGTCAACACGGAACTCCACAACATCCGTGACATTCCTAACATAATGAACATTTTTCTCACATCCGTCTATGGAATGCCCGTGCTGTCCGTAAAAAGACGGTCCTTTAATTTATATACATTATGAGAATGAATGTGGACATTTTTTGATCACTGACACCTGGTTGGCTGAAAGCTATCCTGTGGTCATTGCTGAATGCTGCCTGAGAGATATTCCTTCCTGCACTTCCCCAGGATCTGATGACCAATGGTGGGGTTTGGGGTCTCGGGATAATCCCAAAACTTTCTACATTCAAAATACACCCACAGGCAATTAACACACCTTCTTTTGATCATGGGCTTGTTTGGAAAACAAAACTAGTGGTTAGACTCCTCCGCTGTGTATCGTCGCACGCACCTTCCAGGGAAATGGTCTCAAATACCGCAATTCTTAAATGAGGTTTTTGATACTTTCCTATGAGATTGCTCTTGTTTCCCGCTAGAAAACGATACCGCTGGGTATTTCAACGTGCATGTCGAACTCCCCGCTAAACCGGAGTCTATCCATTTTTTGGAGATTCTGACTGCTAATGGTACAATTAAATTATGCCAACATTGAAAATTCCCCAAAAATCCCCCTTAAAAAAAAAAAAAAAAAAAAAGAAAAAAAAAAAAAAAAAAAAAAAAATAACAAACAGCACTAGGACTGATCATATCCCTCGCTGAAGATGGAGTAGTTGCTGGGTGGGGCCTCTTGCCTGGGCTAGGCTCTGATCATCGAAATATAAAGAATATGGACAAGGACTTGTTCGCAAATGGACATTTCAGCATGATTGCAGTCTTGCCCTTCGTGATGGCTCAGTTGATGAGGTGCGTTGTCAGTGAGGAGTCTTTAATTAGTGTACTCGATTCCCATGCACCTCCTCAACAGCGTTCCGCATTATTAGACCACGATCACCTTGGTTTATAAAGATATTGATGATGCCAGACGTGAACGTAGACGTTTAGAGAGAAAATGGGTAAAAACCAGAAATAGTGTCGATATGGCTGACTACCACTGTCACTCAGCAGCAAAAATGACTGGTAAACTCATTATCATGCTAAGGTTTATTACAGAGAACAATTAGAAAATGCTAACAACAAAACCATGTTTGCTACTCTGAATAAGCTTCTGAAACCCCAAAACTAAACAACTTCCTAACTGTAATTCAGCTACTGAACTAAGCAGCTCATTTGCCAGTTTTCAGCGACAAGGTATACAAAATCAGACGGGACCTTGATATTTATCCAGGTCCAACTCGCATGAATGATCCAAGCGGGACAATACTGATGAGACCGTTCCAATACATGAGTTTAATCCAGTCACTGTTGAAGAGGTAACCAAGGTGATTATGTCACTCCATCAAAATCATGTTCCTTAGACACCATTCCATTGGTGTTACTTAAGGAGAATGTTGCAACTCTGGCTGAGCCATTAACACTGATCATTAACAAGTCTATCCGCACTGGTGTTTTCCCAGCTAAGCTCCGGGAAGCTGCCGAGACACCCATCTAAAAAAAACTTCCCTAGGACAAGAGGTGCTCAAAAACTATCGCCCTGTGTCAAATATTAGCTGCTTGTCTAAGTTCATGGGAGAAAGAAAAAGTGAGTGCCGATAAAGGATCATTTTCTCCAAAGGACGTAAATGAAGAAGTGTCAGTCAGCGTCAACAAGAACGGACACAAGCATTGTGAACGGCACTTCTGCGTGTCAAGACCGATATCCTCAATGCAATTCACAACAGTAAGGCAGTTGCTATTGTGCTGCTAGATCTTTCTGCAGCTTTTGATACTGTTGATCATGCCATTCTTTTGGATAGGTGTAGTGATACTTTCCAAAATTCAAGGTACTGCCTTACAGTGGATTCGGTCTTACCTGCAAAACCGCTCTTTTCGTGTGCGCATTGGGGATGCAATTTCAAACAAGCATCATCTCCCTTTCGGTCTTCCTCAGGGTTCTGTGGTCGGGCCTCTCTTTTTCATAATGTACACATACTGTATCGCATCAATCATCCGGAAGCACAATATTGCATACCACATGTATGCTGATGATGTGCAGCTCTATTTGACATTGATCCTAAGATTGATGGTGATCCAAACATGCTGTCAAAAGACTCTCTCTTGGTATTGATGAATCGTTGAGTGGAGCGCGTAACAACTCAAATTGAATGATGAAAAGACAGAAAATTGTTCATCGCATGTTCATCTTATTACAAAAGTCGCCTCAAAGATATTACCAACAGTGTCGGGCCCAGTGGATGGTCCCGTCCTCGGCAATTAGAAACTTTGGTGTCGTGTTTGATCAGACAAAGTCTATGACTGAACATGTAAAGGCCATTTCACTAAGTTTGTAAACTTCCACCTTCGCAATATTTACCGGATCCGCCGCTTTATCACATTAGAGTTGTCATAATATCGTCCGTTCACTGATTTTATTCGCATTGAGTGGGACGAAAAATGCTTTTTTCTCGGATCCACTTGGAACTTCTGGAGAATTTTCCTTGGTATATGTTACTATTGTAAACTGAAGATAGTAAGCTCAGAGGCATGTTCACCCCAGGCAGTAGATCTCTTTTATTTCCCTATACCGCCTGTACAAAACGTGAATTTGACCATGCATGTTTTGTAGATTTCTACACCAACTCCTAAATATCTGAAATGAACATAATGAGTTTTACAGGAAATCCCTGAAAATGGATATGAATAAATAAATTGTGATATCCTTCTTTCATGAACCATTAAAATAAATCCTGATCTATTATGACTCTAGAAAGTTTTTCTTTCAAATATGTAACCTCTACCCTAAACAAAACTTATCGTAGCACTATTGCAATAACGAATTTCCGCTCTCTAGTATAATACTTCTGTATTCAAGTGGTCATATTGATAACCAAAGGAGAGTTTGAACACAAGCTAAAAAGGCCAAAATGAAATAAAAACAAAATCAATGCAGTGAGGTAGCTTACGGAAGGAAAGTGTTCAAAAATTTTTGCCTTGGTAATGAAGTCCTTTTCCCTTAGGGGCAGGGGTTGTAAGTGTACTGATATCAAACATAAAATTAAAAAAACTACTTTTATGGTTTATATAGAGGCAAGGGTTCACTTGTGAGAAAAATATTTTCTTTAGGATCCTTGCAATGGACCAAATTACTAAATGGTGATTTATGAAAATTTCCAGTGAAAATCACCTGAATTTTAAGTCTTTGAAATATCTACTCTTCATCCTTATACACTGCAAAACTGGGGTGTTAGAATTTTAACACCCAGTCGGTGTTCCAGTGTTGGTGTTAGTTCTGGGTTGAAATTTAGGATTAACACCACTCGGTGTTGCCTGCAAATTTAATTATAGATGTTGTGTTTGTTTATTTTGTTAGAGCAAGCAGTTATAACCAGAAGCACAAAATAACAAAATCAAGCATTTTCACTAAAATAGCACACGTTACAAATATAATGTTAACCCAAAGTTGGTGTTAATTAACAACCAGAGGGAGTGGTCCCGTATTGACTCCAGGAGATGTTAAATGACACCAGTAGTGTCATTTGACACCCGGCAGTGTTAAAAAATGAATTAACACCATATGTGGTGTTCAAGAACACAAGCCAGTGTCATAGCATACATTGAACACCAAACATCGTGTTAATATAACATAAACATTGTTGTAATCTAGCACCAGTGCGTGTGGTCCCGTATTGACTACAGTGTGGTGTAAATTAACCAACCCATGGTGTTAAAGTTAACACTCCATTTTGAGTGTTGTATAGTAAAAAAATATGGAAATAAAGCCAATTCTGGAGGCTTGTCAGTTCCAATTTCGCAAATTTTCCTTTTTTGTTGGCTTGAATAAAGTTTTTGAAAAATAATTGAAAGCCAAGTTTATACCACGAAAATTATTGTTTCTTAAAAGAAAGCTATTTTAAGGGGTAGGGGTACAACAATCGCATATCTATATGGCTAGTGGATCAAATTTGGTCTTTTTGTGATTAATTTGTTGCTCCTAATGATCTCACCATGTTAAGGCCTAACAATGGTAACATACCTTTTTAAGGCAAGGTAAATAATAATATTAAAAAAATGTGAGCAAAACATGCAAATGTGTTTTGTCCAGGAGAGGTATCGGGAAACCAGTGGTTATCTACTGCCTGGGTGAAACATGCTTTCGATCTTACTGATACTTTAGGTTTCCAATAGCATTACCAAAGGAAAATTCTCCAGGAGTCCCAAGTGGATCCGAGAAAAAAGCATTTTTCGTCCAACACTATTGATATGCCAATCACTTTGTATGGAATGCGGAGAGATCGGAGTAAACTTCAGATTTTGCAGAATAGAGCAAGCTAGGCTTCGTGTTCAGATCTGATAGAAGGACACCCGCCACACACTCCTTAAAGAGGTCCCATTGGCTACCAATGAGTGAGCGCGTTGTCTTTAGGCTTATGACTTCTTAACTACAAGGGCATTTCCGGACCATTGCCATCTTACTTGTCCGAATTACCTCTCTTGTATATTCCTGACAGGCAGGATTGCGTTTGCAGATGACAAGACGTCCCACTGTTCCCGCACAAAAAGGTCAGTGGGGGGCAGGCTTTCAGCCCAATGAGGACCTGGCATATGGAACTCTTTGCCTATCTCTTGTTCGCAACTCCAAGTCCAGTGTCTTTAAGAAACTCTATAATTTCATATATTTCCTAGAGTTGATGTGTGCTGAATTGTTTTTGTTATTGCTCAATGATATTTATTAGCATCTGTTCTTCTTTAAGGTTGATGTTAGTATTATCTCATGGTTCTTTTACATTACCTGTTGTATTACTATGTTTTAGGCTAATAGTTAATTACTCTATATTTTGTAAAGCGCTTTGACCTTGTTTTGAGAAGGCGCTATATCAAATGCCGTTGTATTTGTATTCACAAATTGGCCCAAATGCCTAAATTCCGATTAAATTTGAAATTATATTAATCCTTCTTCTCACAAAATTAAAGGCATCATCAGTGATGCGCACATAAGATCTCGGTAGAGACTCTTTAATTACCAGTAAAGGTGCATTCCTTAAAAATCTATTGAAAATCTCTACAATTAAAGGCTATGAACATTGACACCAGATTCCCCAGTGTTTAATGTTGGGTCCAATCTTACAATTGCCGATTAAAGGGGTATTTGAAATTTATAAACTCCTTCTATCATCATGAGATTCGCCCACAAGGCCGATTAAAGGGGGTTTTCTTCAAAATAATGTGCCTTTCCCATTCCACAATCAAAGACTTAATCAACAGGTTTGCTCCCAAGATTCCTTGGTAGATGTATATGGGGTGTTCACAAATATTGCCCCAAATGCCACAATTATAATAAAAGGGGATTCCTGGAAATTAATGAATCTCCTTATCCCGCAAATAAAGGCTATTATCACCGAAATTAACATTGAGTGATTAACAAATTACACGCAAAAATGGATTGCTAGTGGTCAGCTATAGACGGCAGCCCACTGCTTGAACTGCTTAAAATCTATGAACCTCCTATCACGCGATTCACTCGCACAATCCCTGGTAGAGGATTGCATATGGGTGTATTATCACAGATTGTTTATAAAAGCTTACTCCTCCTTTTTGCGGCGAAGAACTCATCGAAAGACACCATTTGAGGTCATAGGTCGATCGTGTTTGAATGCCTATATGGTCAAAGGTCACCAGCTAACATCGTGGTCGCTTCGAGCACATTCTAGTTTCTGATTTCCCTGTGTTACGTATATGAAATGATGTGGAGCGAACTTGATTTTATGATTTTGATTTTTAAAATTTTTTATCATTTTTATATTTATTAATTTTATTTTTACTTATATTTTATGATTTTTACTTTTATTTTGGTTTTATTTGAAACGGATTATTAATCCGATTGAACGGAATACTAATTCGTGTACACGATTACTTCATTAGTTAATAACGGATAACTAAACCGTTTGAACGATTAGTAATTCGTTTGAACGGATTAGGAAGATTTTTTTTACGAGTCCCCTTAGGGGCTCCGTTATATGGTCAAGCATTAGGGTATGCAAAAACACCAATTTGTTTGAAAATTGAGGGCGCCCTCCTCAGGAAAATCTCTGAGTCAGCCTTTAAGTGAAGTGTAAAAGACGATCTACACGGCAGTGCATAATGATAATTTAAAGCATATTTTTCTGTTCCCTCGTACCACCCCATAAAAAATAATAATTAAAACAATATTGATGTGGATGTGGGACATTATCACATTCCAATGCGTTTGATTCTAGCAAATTGCAAAGGGTTGCGGGCTGCACTGCACATTACGCCCCAACAATACGCGCAAGATGGCTCTTCATACATTTCGTACGTCAGTATCTACTAACTTGTATAGTGACCAACTTTATATGCATAACCTCGTCTACCGAAGGTGGGGGGGGTGAGTTACACCTCCTTCAGTTTTTTTCCCCGGCTGCTGAAAACCCCTCTTTTGGGGCAAAAATTATAAGTAATTGGGTTCAATACATGTGCGCGCCTTTTCATTAATCCACCGGGGTATAGGTAAGATAAGGGTGATCCCAAAAGTTGATGGAGGGAGAGGAAGAGAGAAGTTACTAAATGCCTTTAACAACAACACAGGAACCTGCACAGACACTGGAGTTTTGGTACAATACATAGCTATGGTTGATACCAAAATGGAGTACCCAACATGCCCATGATTACGTCACAATGACGTCATAAAGTCGCATGTAAGCAAAACTGCTAAGTCCTAGACATATACAGTTTGAAAAATTCAATTTTTCGCCATAAAGTTGGGAAATCAGATTTTCATGCGGTTTTTCACTCTACCTGATGGGAAATGACTAGTTTTATTATTGACAGCAATTTTAGAGATATATTAGGGTGTTTCAGTCGCCTCTAAACTTGCGATAGAATATCAATTCATTTCCCACCCTACTTAGATTCAGTATTTCGTAATTTCATCACATAATGACGTCATGGTGACGTAATAATGGGGATGTTGGTTACTTATTTTGGGAGTTTTATGGGGAGTTTGTTCAAAGGAATGGCTCAGGTAGACGAGGGTTAAATGAGTTCTTCGACTAAAATATCACACGTTACAAATATTAAATGTTAACACCAAAAGTTTGGGATTAATGTAAAACCAGAGGGAGTGGTCCCGTATTGACTCCAGGAGATTGTAAATGACACTACGTGTGTCATTTGACACCCGGCCAGTGTAAAAATGATTACCAACCATATGTGGTGTAAAGTAAACACCAAAGCAGTGTCATAGCATTACATTGTAAACACCAAAATCGGTGGTAATAATAACACAACATGGTGTAATCTAACACCAGGGTGTGGTCACGTATTGACTCGTGTGGTGTAAATAACACAGTGTTAAAGCTTAACAGCTCCAGTTTTTGCGTGTAAGTTAAAAAATATGAGAAATAAAGCCAATTTGGATGCTTGTCAGTTCCAATCTTCTGCAAATATTCTTGCATTGAATAAGTTTTGAAAATTCATGGAAAGCAAGTTTATACCAAGAAAATTATGTTCTTAAAAGAAAGCTATTTTAAGGGGTAGGGGTACCACCCAATCGCCATTATCTATATTGCTAGTGGATCAAATTGGTTCGTTTTTTGTGATTAATGTGTTGCTTCTAATGATATTAACCATGTTAAGGCCTATAATGGTACACTACCTTTTTGGAAGGGCAAGGGTAAATTTATAATATTAAAAAATGTGAGCAAAACATGCTAAAATGTGTTTTGACAGGAGGTATAGGGAAACCAGGTGGTTATCTACTGCTGGGTGATTGAAACATGCTTCGATCTTACTGATACTTCAGGTTTACATCGCCATACCCAAGGAAAAAATTCTCCAGGAGTTCCCAGTGGATCCGAGAAAAAAAGCATTTATTTTTCGGCCCACCCTCTTGATCTATGCCAATTCACTTTTGGATGGAATGTGGCCAGAGATCGGAGAAACTTCAGATTTTGCAGAAAGAGCACGCTAGGCTGGTGTTCAGATATAATAGAAGGACCCACCAGCCACACTCATTAAAGAGCTCCATTGGCGACCAATTAGTGAGCGCGTTGTCTTTTAAGCTTATCTGTCGTACTTACAGGGCATTTCCGGACAGTTGCCATCTTACTTGTCCCGAATACCTATATTTGTATATTCCTGGCAGGCCAGGATGGCGTTCTGACAGATGACAAGACGCTCCTCACTGCTTCCAGCCACAAAAAGGTAGTGGGGGACAGGGCTTCTCAGCAATGCGGCCCCTGGCATATGGAACTCTTTGCCTATCTCTTGTTCGCCACTCCAGTCCATTGTTACTTTTAAGAAAGCTTAAAATTTCATCTATTTCCTAAGAGTGATCGTGTGCTTAAATGTGTTTTTGTTATTGCCTCTACATGATATTATTATGCATCTGTTTATTTTATAGTCTGATGTTAAGTACTTATATACATGGTGCATATTGTACAATACCGTTGTATTACTATGTTGTAGGCTAATAGTAATTACTCTATATGTTGTAAAGCGCTTGACCTTGTTTTGAGGACGGGCTATATCAATGCCGGTTGTATTGGATTTACAAATTCGGCCCACATGCCTCAATTACCGATTAAATTGAAAATTATATTAATCCTTCTTCTCACAAATTACAGGCTATCATCATTCGATGCGCTCATAAGATCCTCCGGTAGAAGACTCTTTTAATTACCAGTTAAAGGGCATTCCTTAAAAATTATGAAAATCTCTTACAAATTAAAGGCTATGACACATGACAACCAGATTCCCCAGTGTTCTAAGGTTGGGTCCAATGTCACAATTCGCATTACAAAGGGGATCTTTGAAATTGATAAACCTTCCTCATCATGAGATCCGCCCACAAGGCCGCATTAAAGGGGCGTTTTCTTAAAATTTAATGATTTCTTATTTCCACAAATCAAGGACTCACCAACAGGTTTGCTCCCAAGATTCCTTGGTAGATGTTACATATGGGTGTTCACATATTAGCCCCAAATGCCCACAATTACTAATAAAGGGGCCCATTCCTGGAAAATTAATGATCCTCCTTATCCGCAAATAAGGTTATTATCACGAACTTAAGACCAATTTAAGTGAGGGGGGGGGGGGTTGGGGTGGGGTTATACATATACACACGCACAATGGATTGCTAGTGGTCCAGCTATAGCCGGCAGCCACTGCTGAACTGCTAACAATCTATGAATTCCTCCTATCAAGCGATTCACTCCACACAATCCCCTGGTAGAGGCTTGCATATGGGGGTATTCTCACGATTGGGTATAAAAGTTGACTCCTCCTTTTTGGTCGGAAGATCTCCTCGAAAGACACCATTTGAGGTCATAGGTCGATCGTGTTTGAATGCAGATTATGGGTCAAAGGTCACCAGCTACATTCGTGGTCGCTTTCGAGCACAGTCAGGTTCTGATTTCTCCTGTGTTACGTATATGAAATGAGGGTGGAGCGAACTTTGATTTTTTGATTGATTTTTAAATTTTTTATTCATTTTTATATATTTATTTACTTTTATTTTTACTTATATTTAATTTATTTACTTTTATTTTTGGTTATTTGAACGGGATTATTAATCGATTGATACGGTTACTACTCGTTTGAACGGATTACTCATTCGTTTAAACGGATACTAATCCGTTTGAAACGATTTAGTAATTCGTTTGAACGGATTAGCGAAAGATTTTTTTTACGATGTCCCTTAGGGGCTCCGTATATGGTCAAGCATTAGGTATTTGCAAAACAAACCAATTTGTTGAAAATTGAGTCGGCGCCCTCTCAGGGAAATCTCTGAGTCAGCTTAAAGTGAGTGTAAAAAGAACGACTACACGGCAAGTGCTAATGATAAAGCATATTTTTTGTTCCCCTCGACACCCCCTAAAAAAAATAATAAAACTAGAGGCAAATTGTGCTCGAAGAGACGAACCTAGCCGTGGGGATAAATGACCTGTGACCCCATACCAAGCACAAATTTGTGAAGAGTCTGAAGCTGATTCATATGCATGGGTTCACGTGACCATGGTACCTTGCAAATGACAGATATTAATTTTGAAGATTTTTCACATTAAACCTGAAGTGCCCATTTAATGACCTTTGACCCCATTGGTTGAGCACATCTTTGATGAAGGTCTTCAAGCTGCTTCATATGCATGAGTCCGTGACCATGATACCTTGCATATAGCAAAATGAATTTTTGAATTCCGACCGGATGTGTCCCTTTAATGAACCCCTTAATGACCTTCGATCAAAATTCTGTGTTACACACTATAGGCGGCATTGGGTCAGCGGTTTTCTGACCAAGTCTTGTGATTAGAGGAATTGATTTGTGGAACAAGAAGGAATTTATATGAATTTGACGAAATGCCCCTTTATCGGCCCACATGACCTTGACCACAGTCTGCGTTACACCCCTTAGAGGGTCTTGGGTCGTGGTTCTTCTGATACAACAATCTGGTGATTATGACACTTATTCTGTGGCAGAAAAGGCTTTATAGAGTTTCCGTAAATTTTCAAAGAATGGCCCCTTTAATTGGCCCAAGTGCCCTTTGACCCAATTGTGTACACCCCCACTATAGGGGCCGTGGGTCAGTGGTTTAGAACATTTTCGTGGCAATCGGATAAAAACCGTTGGTACTGTAGAATTTTGAAGTGCGTCGGAAGAAAGAAGAAAGAAACTAGGCACGATTGTCTTTAGAAAGCACGAGTAATCATGCGGGGACTATTCGCTTCAATGGACCTTTGACCCCAAATATGTAAAAATTATAAGGGTTGGGTCAGACGTTCTTCTGACTTGGGCAAGTTTGTAGACGATAAAGTGGGTGAGTTGGTATACTGTGGACAGTTTGTATTGTGGGCGAGTTGATAACTGGCGAGTTGGTACCAGTAATTAGGGCGAGAGTTTGTTACTGGGGAACCACCCCCCCCCCCCCCCCCCCCCCCCCCCCCCCCCCCCCCCCCCCCCCCCACCCCCCCCCCCCCCCCCACCCCCCCTAAAAAAATACCCCCCCCCACCCCCCCCCCCCCCCCCCCCCCCCCCCCCACCCCCCCTCCACCCCCCCCCCCCCCCCTGTTGACTCAAAATCGATTGAAACGACTAGGGGGGGGCTGGGAGGCCCGGTAGCGATCGGTACCGAAGCTATCATTGAAATGAGGGGTTAGAGAGATTTGCATGGTTTGACACCTGAATGACTGTGTTCAAAATCTGCTGCCACCAAAATGTGGCCTGGGGCGCGCTTCTTCTGACAGGTTAGTGATTTAGCAATGATCTTTGTAGCGAAACAGCAAAAAAGGGAGGGTAACGAAGAGCACCGAACTGTAAGGACCCCTGTGTGACCTTTGACCCCAAATCTGTGAACATCATGTATGGCACTCGGGTCAAGGGTTATTCTGACCAAGTCTGGTTCAGACCAAGCCATACCGTGTAACACTAGTAGCTTTTGAAATATTAGTAGGGATTAGAGAGACTGCCCTTTTTAGCCCCTAAATGACTTTGGATTGAAATTCTGTGAACAAGCCATTAAGGCCAAGGCATAGGCAATCACTGTGACCGAATGGCATCGATCGCACATGCAACCTGGGGGAGAAGTGGGAAAAGGGTGTTAGCGGGACAAGGACCAGATTGACCCTACGTGACCCCTATTGGCAAACTGTGACACACGTATATGAAGCTCGGGTCAGGGGTTCTTGTGACCAATTTTCGTGGACTATCGACCAAGGCGTCTGCACTAGTAGCATTGAGCCAAGGTACAAACAAAGAAGAAAGGAAAGCAAAGAAACACGAGAGAAGGGCAATATATCATGCGCGCGCACCGCATGATATCAAAGAAGAAATCGCACAAATAAAGGACCTCGCGTGCGTGCTTCGACAACGCGATAGGTAAATATTGAGGTGCGATGTGGGACATATACATCCAATGCGGTTTGATTCTAGCAAAAATGGCAAAGGTGCGGGATGCACGCAATGTACGGCCCCAAAATATCGCGCACGATTGCTTTTCATACCATTGTACGTCGTATCTACTACTGTATCACGTGACACTTTATATTGCAATTAACCCTCGTCTACCGAAGGGGGGGGGGTGGTTTACCACCCCTTCAGTTTTTTTCCCCGGCTGCTAAAACCCTCTTTTGGGGCAAAATTATTTAATGTATTGTCAATTGAATGGTGCGCCCTTTCATTCCACACCGGGGTATAGTAAGATAGCCGGGTGATCCCAAGTGATGGATAGGGAGGAGAAGTACTAACATGCCTAACCACACCACAGGAACCTCACAGACACTGTTTTGGTACCATAGATAGCTATGGTTGATACCCAAATGCAGTACCAAACATGCCTATTAGTACGTCACAAGGACGTCATAAAGTCGCATGGTCAGCAAAAAAAAATGCCAATTTCCTAGACATACACAGTGAAAAAATGCAATTTTCGCCATACAGTTGGGGAAATCCGATTTTCATGCGGTTTTCACTCTACCTGATGGGAAATGGACAGTTTTATATAATACAGCATTTTAGAGCTATTATTAAGGTGGTTCATTCGCTAAAATTGCGGAAATATCAATTTCCACCCTAAATTCAGTATTTTCGTACTTTCCTAACATAAGACGGCATGGACGTCATAATGGGGATGTTGGGTTTACTTTTATTTTGGGGAGTTTTCGGGGAGTTTTGTACAAACCTGGCTCAGGTAGACGAGGGTTAAATGAGTCATTGACTCCAACTTTGTGATACAACTCAAAAAGTCTGCACTGTAAAATCCATGTGAACACGTTTTAAACAATTTTTGTCCACACTTGAGACATGTCTATAGCATTAATTTTGTACATTTAGGTGTCAGATGTTAAGATTCTACAATTATCTCATACATGGCGTTTATGCGTTAGCATTCTGAACAGTCCGCATGCATGACGTTCATGTGTTTAGACAATAAACACTATAGTTTAGCTTTAAATGCACTTTGGGCACATTTAACAGTGTTAAAAACGCGTAAAGGTTTTTACGTTAGGAAAATTCCCCGGGGGGTAATTATACTTCAAAGGTGGATATGATGCGTGAACAAGAAAAACAGCGTAAAAAGGGTATCTCTTTTCCAAAGAGGATGTACGCGAAGTGTGATGACCGCGAGATCAAAATCATCAAACTATTGTAATTTAGAAGAACAAGCAACATGAGCAACGCCAGATAATAAGGGTATATCATCAACACATGCATCGCTTTACTTGTTTAAGGTACGCAAAAAATGACAAAAAGACTTGTTTGGTGAGCAAAACACAGACAAAAAGTGCTTGTTTAGGTTTTAAATGTTTTTTAGTCGGAGGAAAAACTTGTTTAGGGGGATTTCGGAAGTGCCATGTTTACGCTCATATCCACCTTTAATTAATCCCCCCCCCCGGAAATTTCAATTGCTACTGATTTAGAAATGAAGTAAACGAGGGTGAATTTAACTGCTTTTTAGTCAGTTAGTGATTTATAGGAGCCATGGTCTATAATTAAATACCACCTTTGAAAAAAAAGTTTGTATTTTTTATTTGTGTTTTGTTGAACGCGTCTAGGTCGCTTAAAAACTGTGACAAATCTAAACACTTAAGGTTTACAGTGTGAAAGGATCACCCCAGACGATCTAAATGGTTCTGTGTACTATCAACAGTAAGCAACTGCATGGTTGAATGAGTCGACCTTTGCCCCACAAATTAAACACGCACTATGCGTATTTCCAATTACATGCAACCTACTTCATTTTACCTTGGAAGATTCCTGAATCCTCAGCAGACGATCTATGCTTTTTTGCTAGCTAAGGCAATTATTTACTAATCAAACCTGTACATACAACTTACTTTTAGCATGGGATTTTATTTAAGCTGAAATATTACTTTTTTATCATTGTACAACTGCAAAAAGTATTTGCAACATGTAGAAAAAAAATTTATATTAAATACATTGTTTAAAAATTGTGCCAGTAGTTTCTGACTAGACATACGTAATTATTGTCGTTATTCTCAAACAAGCTGCCGTCCCCCGGGCGTTCCCAGAATCAATAGTGCAAGAAACGTTTGCCATTTGATTGTCATGAGCGCTAAATATGGCGGTTTAAAGGAGCTGGTTATTGATAACTTTGGATGTTCACCAGCAGAAATAAGGGGACAGGGAAGGGCAAAAAGGCTGCAAAATATTCGCTAAATGAATTTTACAGTGTTGCAAGGGTCTTATTGTAAATGTTCTAGGGCGAAAATCGGAGTGGTTGTAATAAAACGGGAAATGAAGATAATGTCAATAAAAGATTGGAGAGTTCTTCACGTGGACTCCAGAAATTTAATTGCAAGAAAGAGGTCACATAACTTTAAACCAACTTTTTATCGCACCGTAGACATTTTGCGTTTGTCAGCAATGTGAACGCGTGTAATTAGAAATGATTTCCATGAACATGAACCCGTTGATTTATCATCGAAGTGCATTTCGGATGTCTCTTGAATTTCTCGATTTTGAAGAAAACACTGTCTTCCATGGACTTTATCTCATTTCCGGCTCCACACAAAACCACTATGCAATTTCTCCCATAAACGTTTAGGATAAACCTTAACGAACCCGTCAATTCATTAAGCGGCTGTTTTATAGCCATTTATTTTGTTTCTGTGCCTGTATTCTTCTGGAGTGCAAATCGGCAAGTTACCGTTTCCAATTCCTTTAATCCGCCACACTTAGGAAACTAACAATTAATAAATCAAAGTTGTTCTCCTATCGGATTTGTGAATTAACCATCTTTGACAAAACAAAACTTTGGGAATTTATACGTATGTGTGGTCAAGAATCCCTGGTATAAAATTTGAATCAATTGGTGATTATGACTTTATTTTTATGCACTGTTGCAATTACTTGGCCCGGTGTGCTACACGCATAGGCTACTGCGTTTTTACTTTTGGGCAGTTAGACTATGTGATTTTTCGTCCGGCTATAAGCCCCCAGTGTCATGTTCACTTCTTTGTTAGTTGCATCTGAGTTGTGTTGCTGTTTTAGCGATTAAATCAAATTTCACAATGTGACAAACAAAGATATCAAATTGATAATCTTGGTTTATTGCAACCCTGAATATCGACCGATATCACGGTTTTTTTGATTAAACTAGTTTTTGATTCGATAAACCTAGCTTCAAATTCGATAAAGTAGGTTATCAAATTTGATTAACTGGTTTAATCAAATTCGATAATCTAGTTATCAAATTCGATATCTAGGTTTCTCAAATTCATCATTAGTTTATCAAAATTCGATAATCTAGGTTTATCAAATTGGATTATATTGGTTATAAAATTACGATATCTAGTTTTTGTTTGTTTGCTCGTATCCACAAGTCATTGGCTTGTGGTGTGTCAGGATCTTGTTCAGCAGTGTGCTTATATCCGGTGACGCGTGTATCATGATACGGACGCTCCTAACATGGCCAGCTATTTGAGGCTGGGCGGATTGGGAACAGTCAGGGGGTTTACACCCTACTCTTATTCGGAACTGACTGCGATGTTACCTGTACCGTTGTGGCTCTCTGTAACGGGACCGACGGATTACGTCCCTACGAAGGACGGGATGCTTTCATGATCCATTTTGCCAATTCCAATGAACCCAGGGAGGAGAACGGTAATTCTGTATTTAATCAATAGCTGGTAACAGATCAAATCCAGAATTGGTAGTACCGAATAAATCCCAGCACGTGCCACGACCCCAACGGGATTCGAAACCGGGAATTTTTATTGTAAATTTGCGCGAGGAAAAGCCACCCCTAACCGCTCATGGCCACGCTCTCCCACGTTTACTTCAAAATTCGATATACTAGGTTTATCAAATTGATTCGTGAACGAGTGGGTTAATCAAATTCGATTATCTTGGTTTATTTCAAATTCGATTTATCTGGTGTTATAAAATTCGATAACTGGGTTAAATCCAAATCGTTATCTAGGTTTATCAAATTATTCGATTTGATTATCCTGGTTTATCGAATTTGATAAACCTAGTTTTCCGATTTGTTATCTGGTTTATCGAATTTGTTGATTTTCCTGGTTTATCGAATTTGACTTAAAATTCTAGTTTTTCGATTTGATAAACCTAGTTTTTTCGATTTGATTATCCTGGTTTATCGAATTTGATAAACCTAGTTTTTCGATTGGGTTATCTGGTTATCCGACATTTGATAAACCTAGTTCGATTTGATTATCCGGGTTTATTGAATTTGATAAACCTAGTTTTCGTTTGATTATCCTGGTTTATCGAATATGAGAAAACTAGTTTTTGACTGATTATCATGGTTATCGCAAATTTGATAAACCTAGTTTTTCATTTGATTATCCTGGTTTAGCATAAAAACCTGATTATCGACCGATATCATGGGTTTTTGATAAACCTGGTTTTTCGATTGATAAACCTAGTTTTTCAATTCGATAAACCAGGGATTAAATTTTATAAACTGGTTTTTCAAACCTGAATATTCAACCCGATATCAGGGTTTTTTTTGATAAACCTATTTTTCGATTTGATAAAAACCTAGGGTTTTTCGATCGATAAAGTAGGTTTATCAAATTTCGGATGATAACACTAGGTTTATCAACCGATATTGTTGAAAAACTTAGGTTTAAAACATTCGATAAATCTAGGATAATCGGCGAAAAAAACCCGTTTTATCGTCGATAAACTAGGTTTATCGAATTTTTGGACAACTATCGTTCTATACTGTAACGTTCCTTGAGAACGGATGATAATCACATATCTCCATGTCACCGGCAACATGCGGTTACTGTCACAGCGATCTGATGGAGACACAAGTAATATTAAATCAAGTGTTCGGAGTATGGGCTTTGCGATGACCACTGAGCAACCATCGATGCAGATCCCTTGGGTAAAAAACCAAAAAATACATGTTTTAACTGTAATGACTATAATGTAACGTATGATCGTAAATAGCCCTCAAATCCCCCGGTCACGGGAAACTTCATTTCAGAAGTTTGAGTAATATGGACGTGCTAAAATGTATTACATAATTATGGATTATATATTTATAATAGTTAACCACACTGCTAAAAAGATCACCAGTTTTAAAAACGACTTAATCCACTTGGGATTACATGTATGGTATTAATTCAACAAGAACGGTCGCATTTTGGTTGATTATTGTAAAAATGCAAGGGTAGTGAAATCATATTAATTAGTAGTAATTTCTTTCTTTAGTATCTCGTTTGGTAATGGAAGAATTTGTTGGGTCATCTTACGAATGGGAAAAGGAAATGTCAGGCTAGTATTGATCACTTATCAGAGAAAATATGGAATGATATTGCAGCACGCATATTTCATAAATTCTTGTTCATTGGCCAAGAAACGGGGAGTAGAATACTGAATCCACATGTATTGGCATAGGTAAACCCCCCGCTAGCATGCAGTATTCCCTCCAAAATCTGCAGGATGTCGAATACAATTTGCCCTTTTCTTGAAGCCTAGCACTAGGAGTCTGTCCAACCCGTTGTCCATGCCAACAATTGTCCGAGGTTCCCCTCGCCTGAAAAACAAACAACAAAAACAAACACTATTGAATACGGCTCTGATGGACAACAAGAACCCTGGTGCATAACAATGTCAAAGAATCACACAGCTCGGCAGAAAGAGACTGTGCTCTCGTCGACCTTTCTGTCGACACGCTGCTAAAATCTCAGCTCCCCATTGCAACATCTACAGACATGGAATCTGAATGGCTACCCAATACCAGATCAACTCCATCTATTACACCTATGACAGGAACTACCACCTGGTAGATAGCATCTTCCACATACGGAATGGGTCACCTTAAACGGATTCGCACAGGAGTCGGTCGCTTCACAGCATATGAACTGATGGGGGGCTGCGGCCAACGCCAGCCTGCCAATGTGGTTCCCAATCACAGACTGCGGATCAACATTACAAGGAGATGCCCTACCTTTTGCCCACCAGTGGATAAAGACTTCTCAAACACCAAACCATCAACAGTGAGGTGGCTAAAACCGTTTCAACACATTAGCTCTGCGCCTCCTACGCAAGAAGAAGAAATCTCTGGTGAGTTAAATATGGTTGTGTGTACATTGCTTCTTCTAATGAAACTATCTGATAAATGTCAACCAAACGCATATTACTAATTCATATTAGTGGCTGAAAAAAGTTGCATATATCACTTCAGAAAATTGAAATTTTCAAAATTAACATTGCATGGAAAAATGACTGGTCTTGAAGACAAAGGCCACAAGTGCCAATATGAAACCCATATCTCATTTGCCAGTGGAAGACCAATATTGTCCAAATATAGGTCCCATAATTGCCGATGCCAAGATTGCCGATGGGAAACCAATATCGAGCCAATAACAAATGCTATCTGGGTAGGCTTATTATCGTAAGGTTAGGCGTCACACTACAATATTGCCCGATTATTGTACCCTAGGTCTAGTCTAAAAATATCTCTGAGTATATTAAAGCATAACATAAATAAAAAAAGAAAATGTGATGAATTTTGGGACAGATCACTATTAACACCGTATCTTCAATGACGCTAGCGAGCGCACACCACACCTCCTACTGTTCAGTCACCGTGGGAGGGGGTCCATCTACTTACACTTACCAATTTCATAATTCTTATTTATCGAAAGTGAATTGGGCTTGGTCAATAGGAAACTTTGTTTCGTGATTTTTGTCACGGTCAGTTCCAAGGCAACCTTGTACATTACATTACAAATACTCCATGGGATCAAAGAGGGAAAGATTCTTGCATAAGACTATAGGCGAAAGTAAACTGATTTCTGCGCCGTTATTATTGTCTAATTATTACTTTCAAATACTCTGGGGTATGTCGAGGCAAAATTGCAATTGTTGAAATGAATTAAAATGAAGTCAACAATTTCTTTTCCTAAATATCAGTGACCAGTAGCTGTTTACATCATCTGCTTGGACTCTAGGAGCAAAATAATAGCATATGATAGCCGTAATCCTTCGGTATGCAGAGGATTTAAGAATTCCTCAAATTAACTTTTTATATGAAAGAACAGAGCCATCGTTATTACCCATACATATGGGTAATAGCATATGCATATTAGGCACTTTTGTTTTGAAGAAGCACCAATTTTCAAAAAAAAATAGATTTACACGGTTGCATTGGTAAACTGGCTAGTAACCTCTACCTGTGAATGGTGTCAGCTCGAAAAATGTCTGTGTGTCACAAAAGAGGAATTTTGTTTTTAATTAAATAATTATTATAGGGAATCCCGATAATATTCAACGGCTATGGATGATTGAGCAAGTGAGAATAAGATGGAAGGTAACGTAGGAATTAGTCGGCATCAAGTTTACTAAAAATATTGACAAATATAAGCCAAGTACAAACCCAGCAACAATAATTGCATGCTGCCGCACAATGTGGAAAATACACAAGTTCCAGCCAAGCCTCTTACGGAACCACCAATAATCTGTTTTTGTATTTAATGACAGATGTTCTTTCTCAGCCGTGGTTGTAGTGGACTGTCTTTTTTTTTTCAATTTTAGAATTAATGCCCTGATTCGAACTTTGTCTTTCGTGTTATTGTATCATAGATTATCTAATTGTGGGTTTCATGATATCAACATTGCTGCCTATAGTCGCACTGCAGGGGATATATCGCTCGGTTTAATTTGACTACTCCATTTCACTCGGCTTGCCTTGTCAAATGTGGGTCAAAATTGCACTCTTTACTGTATTTTTTGTTGAAACTTTTAGGCAGTCGGTTATTAATCGGTTAACGTTCGCATGCTTTAACCTAACCTTATTCAAGCACTCTTCATCACTTCAGCCTCGTTTCCATGGTCATGGTTTTATTCCATATATATTATGTAGCTGGGATGCTCTCGCACTGGGGATCTCGTAACACCGGATGGGAGTGTATTGGGTCCTCCCACAATGCGGTCAGGTTATGTGGTCGTATGTAAATCCTACTCATATGCATACAAGAACATAGACCCCTTGGTTTTAACCAATGTGGACTCGCGCACTGGCTTGATGTATATAACCGAATGGAAACTGGCTACCTGAAACTCGTCAATAATCACACTACAACATGAACGCTTTAAAGAAACAACCACGTATCTAAGAAATCAACCCTCCAGCATCTAACATCTAGCGCACTCACTAACCCCTGCGGTTTGACCTCTATTGTCGAGGAGCTGCAGATGAGTTGCTATATTGAAGAGTCCTTGGCCCTCGTCTGAGCCCATAGACCAATGTTGAAGGTATAACGCCACCAGCCTGGCCACCACGCATTGTTCAAATCAACATGCATTTAGTCATTAATATGATATCCTATAAAAAAAGAGTAACTTGAAATCCGTATTCATTTATTGGTCAAATCAATCGTTGTTATTGTTGATATTTCGAGCAGTATGCCACAAATGTATGGATCTGAAAACATCTCAATGTGTTTTATCTCGGCCTCGTTCGCAACATTGGAAAATCGCAGGTGTCTCTCTGGAAGTAATCTCTTATAGCTCGCGCCCAGAGCAAAAGACCCTCTCTTTGCACTCATTTTGTCCTCTGGACGCATACCCGCAGCCGCGCGCAGTGGCTGTAAGCCTGCTAAAACTAAAACGGGGATCCGTCCTGCTCATTCAGTCCACGGTAAGGTAATTTAGCCGGCTGACTAGGTTTTCAGTTTGTAGACTAATATGGACCCATCTTTTTCCACTTCATGCGGGGACAATTGAATAAGTAAGTATTAAACAATATACAGATGTTGAATCTAAAAAGGAATTTTATTATGGGAATAACAGCCATTTTTGGAAAAAATAATATTTGATGACGTCACGGCATTCATTGGTTTGTTATTTTGCTTCGTGGGACCCATTCAGTTAAACATGACGTACGTATCCCTACATGTGAAAAAAAAAACCGATTCGTCATCGTAAGCGGTTTTTGAATCAGTAGGGAAAAGGATGAACTTTTGTAATGTTTAGACATAATTAAACGATTGTCTTTGGAAAAAAATATAGCACTTTGGGCAGAGGGGTCATATGTACAGACTTGATTAACTGTCGGATTTATATAATCGGTCGCCCCCGAAGAGCCAAAACTGATATTGATACCTGATACGTTACCTGGTACCTGACACGTGACACCAAACTATTCATTCGTTACCGTTTAGAAACTACCATACGGCAAAGCAGCAAGCATTCTGTATCTCCTTTGTCACAGCCGAATCGATCAAGATGTGAGACATTCATGTTGGTTTCTGTACATGGAGGGTAGGACACGATCTGCTCGATTTGGAAATTGGGGAGTCCAGGTAATTTGTGAAACTGCTACATGCATTACTATGGCAGTACGGGTCCAGTGACATTAAAAAAATCATCTCTTAAAACCTTTGTTCAAAAGCTCTAGTAATATCATGATAAATAGAAAAAAAAAATATGGAAGTTCCAAATTCAAATTCATGCTTCTGTTAAAATTCCCTGTGATAACTCAAAAACTCCAAAACTTCCCCTGCAAAAGTAATCTCTACAAACATAATACCCTTGAACATACGCGCCATTGGCTACAGAGCTATGCGCTCTTTAGCCATTCGCACCGATACACTCTAATATCAAAACAGCCCATATTATAATATTATACACCCCAAACAATTGCACTTCTGGGTTGCTGGTTAACTGGGATTCTTATCGGGATCATTCAACTGTTTTGATCCTAGTTCTGACATGTTTTGCGCTGGATTGATACACCAGTAGGCCTACAGTTACAACTGCATCTATTGATTACGATTTGCATTGGATCTGTAT
>JAMKCH010049450.1:0-11053 GCA_023653785.1 Ophioderma brevispina | reverse complement strand
CTGTCCATGAGGGACATAGTCAAATCTATTGACCCGAGGTGATCTCGAGGCCATACTATTTTCCCGAAGCGGAGCTGAGGGAAAATAGTACGGTCTCGAGATCACCGAGGCCCGAATAAAGGGCAGTTAATATTTGTTTTATATACCTCATACTCCTTTCTGCTGCAGTAACGAGACTACAGCAAGGACAGAAAATTACTATACCGGTCCAAAAAATTACTATACCGGTCCAAAAAATTACTATACCGGGCAGGAAGTTACTATACCAGGCAGAAAAGGTACTATACACGTTTTATGTGAAAATAGTGAAACTATACCATGTCATGTGACTTTCATTTAACCAATCAGATGACAAGGATCTATCTATGAGGTATATAATAGGGGCTATCGTAGCGGAAAAAGCCAGAGCAACGGTGGCTCAGCAAGTCAGCAACCTCGGGCTAATCCATGACCATGGCAATGCCAGTCACAAAAATGAAAAATTTATTCTGCCACCACTCTACACGGTGTTTGTAAAACACGGAATCGCCTAAATCGCTTACTTCGCTTAATTCTCCCTACCCTCCATTTATGGAATTTCTTCACTGGCGCGAAAACAGGACTCCCTAGGTAAGTAAAAATAATCCTCCGATATGACTTGTGTAATGTCGTCATCCTAGAAATGAGGGTAATTCGTAAATGTGAAATGCAAAAGATTGATAATGACTCGTCTGACATGCCCGAAATTTCAGTATGACTCCGTTGTACTATGAATATGACGACTGCACAGATTTACACATGGCGGAATTGTGTATTTTCCTAAAAGATAAAAGATAGGCAGTGAGCTCAGACCCATTTAATGAGACCGAGAATCTAATTAGTCTTATGACTGAGTCTGATCACTCAGACTCAGCTCAGTCTTCACCAATTTCCACTCGGTTGCAAAATTGTTGGCCACCCGTGACGTCATTAGACCCCCTAACTCAATGAAGGAATAAGCTGTTAACGGACTAATAGTCCGTAACCTATATGATGTGAATGGTACATGTTGGTTAAATGTGGAACGATGGCATCACTGGTGGTGGCGAAACAAGACATTGCCAATTGTGCTTTGTATGCATGTGTACATTTTGTCTTGCCTTTTCACCCGGCATCTTGACATGAGGACGGTATGAACACTTAACAAGCTGTCTCGACCCTCATCTGCCTCAAATTGACCGCCAATTACCCGCGGTAATAGACTCACACCGCCCATTCATCCCGCCATTCATACAACTTTTTTTGTGCTAGCAAGCTAATAAATGAGATGACTCTGTCATTGTCTGTGCAGGCTGGGACCGAGACTAAATGATTGAGATTTCTGCCACAGAAGTGAAAGTTAGGAGAATTCGTTGTTTGATCAAATAGTCACGACATTTTTGCTCTGTGTAAGTTCACTAAATTCAACCAGAATTGTTGAGACAAACATACCAAAATTTTGAATTTCAAAGATATTTGTTTTTAGTTAATTGTTGGTTCTACAAGATCCAACTAAATATTCTGTGAGGGAAAATTAAGCGAAGTAGGCAATTAGGGTTAGGCGATTCCGTGTTTTACAAACGCCGCACTCTACATGCTCTTATTTACGGAATAAAGCGCAATCACAGTGGTGGCAGAATACTAAATTCATCCCCACAAAAATACCAAAATATGATTTTTTTTTCGATATTTTTTAATCAGCATATCGCTGCAAATCCATTAACACATGAACATGTAATCCCTGGGGCCGCTTATTGTGCCCAGACAACACGTTCAATTGAACGAGTTTGGACCAGAGACAACATTCCTCCCGATTTCATCCATTTCGAGGTGTTCTCACAACTCCTACATCATCTGTGTTATGGCATGCCACTTATGTGTCATCATATCCTGTAAACCTCTCCGCCCAGATACCAGCATAAACGCTCCACTATTTTATTTCGTTTGATTGAACATGTGGGCTTGTTCACACTGTTTTGGTTGTTTGGGAGCGCGATGTGTCATCCTGGTCAAAGGTCGGGAGTTTTGGTGCATGGTCCTTCTTTTCCATCGGTACTGATTAGGGTTATTGATTGATTATTTTTATTGGTTTAGTTAACATAATATACATACAATATATAAACATTCCAAATCACACATACCTGAAAATAAGTGCACCTTAGAATCATTATAGATGATTACCAAAACAATACAGTTGATTAATTATCATTAATATACATTTCTCTCATTATCATTCATTTATTATAGGTATAACTTAAAAATGAATCTACATTCTGTTTAAATATTGTTATTGTCCATATTGATAGCCGGTTTCTTTGATTTCGGTTGGGCACCCATGCCGTTCCATGGGTTTCTGAAAGTGACCCCTGTTATATTGGGCCTCTGTTTTGATAAAAAATATTATTTGGAATCTAAATCGGGAAAACTTTCCATATATACCCCCTAGTCTATAGTTCTGATACCAAATTTATTTTAATTTTGGCCTTTTGTTGATCAAAACGGAATAAACAGCTATAATAACATTTTATGTTGCAATGTAAATATATGGCGGGGGACATATGTAAGTCTTGCCTCTAATCAAAAAGAGATTCCCAGATTTCCAGTTTGTGATTTGGGTCTAAAATGAGACATTATCGACATACTGATGGTAGAATACCTGGACTGGTGTATTGCAGACCATTAGTGTCGGCAATGAAAACCCCCCGTCTTGAAACTGCTTGACAAAATTACCTTCAGACTGAGAAATTCCCATTGAATATATTACCGGAGGATTTTTGTGAACTTATGTGCGCTGTCATTTTGGACTCTTCGCGTGAGGACATATCATCGTTGAACTGCAACGCTCCTTAATGACTTAGTGGACATTCTTGTTGACAATTACTACGCCCGGGCAAGTAAGACACATCATTGATTTGCTAAATCAGCAAATCGAAAAAAAAATCTCAAAAATCAGATTTTAGCATGTACGTAACACAAGTACAGTATCCTAACATACCCTTCAAATGATAAGCCCAGAAGCAACCTAACCTAATAAGGAAGATCATAGATTTTAGTCATTACTCTCCGAACGGACACTTACTACAACACGTAATTGAATGGAGAATCGTATCTGAACACTGCCGTGTTCTTCCTTTTTCCGTGTTATTCTATCAACTGATCAAAGTTACCTTATGACATACTTCTACATCACCCTATCCCTTCACTTTGAAGCTATTCCTGCAAATTTCAAATAGTTTTCAAAGCACTGATAGTGTCATTAAGTATCAATCGTGCTTTACAAATTTTGCGTAGTCTACTATGTAATGTTTGTTTGGATATACAAAGTTCTGAACTAAACCAATTAAGATCATTAAAACTGTTTTATTATATAAGATTTAGATCACTTATGCACAGGGCCTCAGTTATTTGTGTTTGCAAGGTATTTCTGACCCTTTGACGCCTACGAGACGTCATACAAGAATTGGTGTCTCGTCCGGAATTGAATCGAGATAAATTCGAGCCTTTTTTCAGAATTTACACATGAACAGTGTGTGATTAAGACTGTAAAACATTGTTCACATTTGGTATCAAAATTATTGTGTGTTTTGGTTTTTCAGTTTAAATTGTGGTGGTAGTGTCAGTCACAATGGAGTTTAATCCAGAAGAGTGTATTGGGCAACTAGTTTGGTGAGAAGTTTGATGATTTTTTTTGTCTGAAAATCCTGAGATTAATGAAACTAGCCAGCATTTAGGACTAGAATCTACATATGCTATGAGAAACGGTTAATAAAAAAACCTGATTAAAACCTTCCAAGTCCGGAATATGTTGGGGAGAATAGTATTTGAAGGCTTCAGGCTGTTCCGGAGCCAGGTGAAGTGATGAAGTAGTTTAAAGAACTTGAAATAGACCCTTCTTCCCCCTCGCTTTGCCGCCCCCTTTTGGCCCGGAACACAAACAGCTCCTAGACTAGGAGCTGGCTAAGATACTTGGATGCACTTACTTTAGGATGCTGAACTCACTCCAATTTTTATCCTACTATGAACCCTAGGAACAACATGTGATAGGGTGCCACGATTGATATCCGGGCGAAAGGCCGGATTTTCGCCAAATGCCAAATGGCGCCAACAATCAATTAATAGCCTACTAGGATTCAAGGTCGCTTAGAACAAACGATATAAAAGTGTTTTGGTTAATAAATTATTGCATTATATACAATGAAATTATATATAAAAATATTTTTAAAATTTTTAACAATGATTACCAATGCCCCGAAGGCTTTCCAATCTTGCTGCCAAAACATTGTGAAATCTACAAAATTGGCAATATATTGACCCGTATTGGGCATAAATCAAAACCAGCATGTCCAGTGTGTCAAACAATTAATGAATAACATCTCAATGGCCATATAACTGACATTTAATATTTGTAATACTGCTTCAACTTCAAATGGGTGCGCGATTAAAAACCCTCGTACACCAAGCCTTTTTTTTTTTGTGTAACCACGGTTTAACCGGGGCACCCCCCTTTCGAGAATTCGTTAGAAAGCACCCAATGCTTTGATTATTTTGATACCAATGGATCGCTATGGTCCTCCTATTTGCATTGATACCAAAATAAGTACCAACATACCTAAGTATGGCGTCCCAATGACGTCATCAAGTCGCGAGTCGTGGCAAAATTGCATTTTCCAACAGAAAATAGGCGAAAATCCAATTTTGCGCTAAAACGTAGGAATATCGGATTTTCCTGTGGTTTTCAGCTCTAAATGATGGCATTTGCCTAGTTTTACATAAGCATACAGTTTTAGAGCCATACTGCCTAATATGTCAAAAATGCACCATAACGATCCTTGGGTAGCAACCACTCCCCCCCCACCCTTCACTTTGACGGCAACCCATAACCCCGGTGAGGTGCTTACTTCACATTGTTTTCGCAAAATGAAAGGAAAGGATGAGAGAGATTACCTATAAGCTTATTTTTTTTTACGAAGTTTTTGGCATTTTAGCGCACGAGAAGACTTTCACTGGGGGGGGTCGGATGGTGGTAACCCCTCTTGGTATCGACAGTGTTAGGCTACTGACAAAGTACAACGCCATAGAATTGTCTCATTATACGGCTATTATATAGAAATTACCGTACAACTAACTATATGGCATATCCATTTAAACAGTTGGGTTATCCTCCAAAATTGATAGCCTGGACGAAATTCCTGATTTTCGCCAAATTAAAAAAATGGTGCAAAAATCAATTAAAAAGCCAATCATTACAATTCTTACGGTCCCTTTGAATAAAAAACAATTATTTTTTTTTTTAAAAAATTGATGAATTAAAAATATCAAAAAACTAAAAAATTAAAATTTTCAAAATGGTATTTCAATTATGGTCACATTTATTCAATCTAAATGATGGTGGACAAAACGACTGCCAAAACATTGAAAATCTAGCAAATTAGCAATGTATTGTGTTCGTATTCACCATAAATCAATCCATTGTGTCCGCTAATAACTAGTCTCATGACCACATAAACTTTATACGGACATTCGGTATTATGATAATGCCTAACAAAATCCAAATGGCGTCCGATATGGATCTGAAAGGTGAAAAAAAAGAGAATTGGCTTACACTGCTACATCCATTACCTAAATATATAATTTATAACCGTTGGGTTATCTTTTATGTGCATACATTACGTGCTTAGCCAAGCCCTCTTCTAATTAATATAAGGTCTCACCACTTAGATCTCAATTGTTCTCAGGGTAATCCCAAGGAACAACCTTGGAAGTGTGACACAAATTCTATCATGGGTTAACAGCCTGATTTTTTGTCAAATTCAGTGTTCCTGAAATACGAGTGCCAGGTATATCATCAGTGTTCATAATTATACCGAGTCCAAGATCCCAGGCAGTGTTCAGAGTCCAGGTATATCAGATAGTGTGCAACAATCCCCTCCTTGCATATTTTCCCAATACTTGCAACACTTAATCATATAGCAATCCTGTAAGGACACCATTCTTGCGAGCACTTGGTCACATGTGTAGGGACTGTAGGCCTTTTTTTTTTTGAGATCATTATCTAAGGACTAGCATTTGGGAATTCATAATTACGAATGAGTCTCTAAATGGGGCTTGGACTCACAGGTTTACTGTTGGTAGAAGCCGCGCAGGATATGTTTCCTAACATTTATGAGTACAATGCTCCAAAGTTCACCTTGAGGTCCATTCCTTATAAATGCAGCAAAACCATGGTCTACAAATGTCTTAGGTCTGTGATCGTTTGAAGCATTGTGATCAAGAGTGTATCCTCCATCTGTATTGTCGTTCGTGTGCTGTGGACGGTCAAAATTTTTGTCAGAGAAGATTGTTTTGTTTTGGAGATCGTTCAGGGCTGCAAGTTTAGTGACTATCATAGTATTTGCTATACCCACGCGCATATGGACGGGAAGACACTTTGAAGGCGGCATGAAGATACCGTTTAGTCATTATTGTCTTTAACGCTTATTTGCCAAAAAAACCCAGAGCTCTTTGAGCAAGATCTCTCCATTAGTACTATTATACATACACACAAAGACATCCGCGTCCCCTGATATAAGCGTTTGATGTAGGTTCTGACGTTTGACTTACAATGTCCTTTTTTTGCCTATGAATAATTTCATCCTGCCATCATCTTTCTCCACCATGCCGTAAGCGAAGGGATTGAAAGTACACCCCGGGATACCCTCCATTCCTGTTTTGATATTCCAATGTATAGGAGTTGGTTGCCTTAGGTTTATTGGAAGGACCTGAGCCACTCATCAAAAGCTCTCTGAATTATTGGGTAGATGCAATGGAACACTGTTTGAGGAGCTACTCCGCACAAGATTACCAATCTTCTTTCTTCTTGGGTAAGCGATAATGGTTACTTAAGCTTGTGAGGTTGTAGCCATAATCGATAAATGAGCCCAGAAATCTCCCACAAACCCACAAAGACATTCCATTACATTTTCTTTGACAATCTATGGTCAACAAACTGTGCACACTTGTGGTGAGATCCGTGTTTATTTTTGATACATACGGAGAGGACAGCATCAATACATGAAGAAGAGGAACAACAAAAATTTACAAAGTTTTTTTCTTGATGTTATATCACCAACAAAATGTCCCTGACTTAGAGCACTTTGTGTCATAATTCCTCAGCAAAACCGCTTCAGGCATTCAATGTCGAGTAGCTCGGAACTCAATAACCAAATCAAAAAAAAAACCTCTTACCGTTATTATACGTTTTAGATCACTGTTAAAGACCTACATCGATCATGCTATCATCATGCAGGTGACACAGATATCTTTGTGTGTCTCTTATACCACAACACAGTTTAATTGGGAAAATCTTGACCTCAAAACAATTCTGACCTGTTCGCACTAGGAGTGAAAAGATGGTAGACCACTCTACTGTATCTGCATGACGGGGGGAAACAAGCTTATTATCACTACAACTGCAACCCTACACAGGGGCGGATCCAGAGTTCCGCATAGAAGGGGGCGCCAAATTTTCAGGGCTCCCACAAACTAGCTCTACAGACCGCCGATGCCCTGTACCATTATTCTTAGATATACAGGGCGTCCTGTGCGTTAAAAGGTCGTTTTTTATGATTTAAGTGCGCCCAGCGCTCTTTGCGGCGCCCGCCCCTGTGCTCTGCAAAAATAGAGTGGGCGCGCGCCGGGTGCGCACCCCTCTAAATCCGCCCCTATCCTAACGCTACTCCAACAATAAAATTCTTCTCTGATCAAGAATTTGACATCGTGTCTCAGCTAGGTAACAGAAAGTAAAATACATGGCGGAAACATTCTTGGTCAAGTGCCCCAAACCACCAACCGAGACGTTTAGACCTGATTTTTGCTGCATTTTAGAGCATGACCACAGGTGAACTTTAAGGCCAATTAAAGACTCATCCATAATTATTAATTTCTAATAGTCTTATGGTTGAAAGCAGGAGCACTTTGCTAGTCCCTGAGATGTGATCCTCAAAACGCCTAAGGCCTGCAAGATCCCTGCACACGTGGTAAAATATTCTCGCAAGAATGTGTGTCCTTGATGAAGGATTTGCCTATGATCAAGTGTGACAAGTACTACAAATGTAAGACAGGTGTTTTGAAAAACCTTACTGAATAATCACTTCCTGATATCCCTGGACTCGGGTATATTATGAGCACTGCCTGCTATACCTGGTTGGTTATGAACACTGTCTAATACATCCTGACTAAGTTATGTTACACTGAACACTGAATTTGGCAAACAATTATGCGCTTTGCCCGAGAATGAATTGTGGTTCCATTCTAGTTTCTTCCTTGGATTCATATTAGCCTAGAAAAGAAGAGATAGGGCCTGGCTAAGTCACGTACTGTACGCACATAAGGATAACCCCAACTGTTATGAATTATATATATGGCATCATTTAGTTAGTTGTATGGCAATTCTAGATATGCGATACTATTTAAATTGCAATTTCTATTATTATTACATTTCAGCGCTTCATGTAGGGCGCCATTTTGAATTTAAGATTATTACAAATATTAACTGTCACGATTCTATTTTATGTGGGCATTGAGATTATTATTAATAATTGCTTGATACGTCTGGACATTCTGGATCTGAATTTATTGCAATAAGAGTACATATATTGCCAAGTTTGTATATTTTAAATGTTTGTGGCGGCCATTTTGGCTGCCATCTGGATTTGAAACATTTAACAATATTAAAAACATTTTTGAATTATCTCAGTGTTGCGTTTTCTCTTAAAGCCATATTAGGCACATTTTTTTGAAGAGGCCCCCAATTTTTCAAACATTTTTAAATTATTAAAATATTCGATTTTTTATATTTGTTTTTGTAAACTATAAACCTGTGAATGGTTAATCTCGAAAAGGTCTATGTGATCACAAACGAAGGATTTTTGTAATTAGAAGAATTTTGTCGGGGTCCCCGATAATAATTCAACTGCGGCTGCTTGAACGGCCTTCCAATGTAAATACAAGCCGGGAAATGCGAACACTGAGTTTCTACGCTCATCCATTAGTTGTTTTATTGGTTCAGGCAATTCAATTTAGAGTTTATTTTCTCGAGGTGCACGATGTCAATCATGGACGCATGCATAAACGTAGCATTTCAAGCTCTGCCGTTTTAAGTCCAATCTGGATCCCAATTTCATTTAAAAATCGCTTTTTTATGATAAATACGCCTTTTTAGCATTCTCGTTCGCACTTCTAGTTTCCTAGACACTACCAACTAACTGTTCAAAATATACATTTTTGAAAATTGGGGGCACCTTCAAAATGTGCCATATTGCTTTAAATATCCATTGTATTGACAAAACACAATTAATTTGTTTGTTCTAAGCGACCTTAGAATCCTATAGGCTATTTAATTGATTTTTTGGCGGCCATTTTGAATTTGGCGAAAATCAGGCCTTTCGCCCCGGATATCAATTTTGGCACATATCACAAGTTGTTCCTAGGGTTCATATTAGTCTAAAACAGTTGAGTTATCCTCTCCTAAATTAAGTGCATACAAATCTTACCCAGCTCCTCTACTAAAGAAATAGAACAAAAGCAAAAAGAAATAGAAATGCAAATTCAGATGGAGCAGAAAGAAAAGGAAATTGAATTAGAAAAAGAAAAATGCAACAAAAAGAAAGGAATTGCAAATGCAAAATGAAACAAGACAAAAAGAGATGGAATTGCAAATTGAGAAGGAAAAAGAATTGGAAAAGGAAAAATTGCAAAATGAGATGAAACAAAAAGAGCTTGAAGCTCAGTTAGAGTTAGAAAAATTCAAACAACAGGCCAGCTCGTCAGACTCTTCTAAGCCCTCTGCACTGTTAAAAATAAATCTGTAAAAAAACAGGCATTTGACTGGCAGCTGGGACTCACTACATGCAGAACGTAAAATAACTGCAGCCGTAAAAATACGAAACCATTGCAGGGAACGTAAAATAACGGCGTAAAAGTTCATCTTCAACTTTACTTTTGGTTTTTGAGTTGTTTAAACAATATTAAGAATTAAAACGTTATTACAATCCTCTGACCAAATTTTCACGTTGTAGCTATGGCATCATACAAACGTTGTATTTACGTTACCACGTGATTGTAAAAAAAAAGTTATATTTCAGGCAAACAATTTGAGAAAAAAGACAATAAACAAAGGGAAAACGTGGATAAAGATTTAAACCAGTTTATAAACTTTGTTTTATATGGTAATATACACATTCTAAAGTCACCAAATACTTAATCATCATATGAATAAAATTAATACATGTACCTTACATAGATTCGAACCAGGGCCTTAAGATTGCAAGTCCTAAACCTTATCCACTACACTACATGAGTTTACTGATAGCAGATGCTAAAATTAAATATAAATCTATGTGTGTGTACTACTTTTTTTCCAAATTAAACAAAAGGAGGAAAATAGTTTTTCAAACTATTTTTAAATATGATATGAATTGGCAGGGGAGAAAGTACTCCCAGATCCCATAGTTTCCCAGGTGCCCTGTACAGTGGACGAATTTGATGAGGAAATAGACATTTTCCCAGCATGTGCACTAACTAGGTCAATGACCAGAAAAGCCTCATAGGAAAACAGTGAGCCAGTGATGAGTCAAACACTCATACATATAGGAATAGCGTCGAGGATGACTTGGTCCCAAATTTAGAGGATACTTTTCTCTCAAAGTTAGAGGAATTTGGAGGTCATCTTCCCTCTTCAGGGGAGACTAAATTCCCTGTTAGTGAAAATCCAGCCCCGGAGCACAAACAAAGTGACAAGCTGGTAAACAATGAAAATCCAGCCGCTGAGCATGATAGAGTTAGGGACTGTAAAGGAGACCCTTTAAGCCATGACAAGCTGGTAAATGAGCAGCACAACGACCCAGCACTAAGGAAATTAGGTGAGAGGGCATTGACGCAAGAGGAAGCGGAGCAAATTCCTGTATGTTTCTACAAGCAAAACGGTGTCCTCATGAGAAAATTGCGGCCCCCCGATGCACGTGTAGATGAAGAATGGAATAAAGGTTCTGCATCAAATTGTAGTGCCAAAGGTATACCA
>JAMKCH010049449.1:0-10685 GCA_023653785.1 Ophioderma brevispina | reverse complement strand
AATACGGTAACCGCATCATTCACGGTCGCTATTATAGGTAATTGGTATGTTTTTTTAGAACGTAGTCGATATTGAGGATTTGGTCGTTCGATGTTAATCTGGTGTCTCTCTATAGCAAATCTAATATAATTGAATCTTAGGTAAATAGGATTTAAATTTAAATCTATTTTGATTGGTCACTAACTACATTCCTAAAGAATTTATTTTTAAATCCCTGAAAATGACAGAATCCACGATTTGATAGCTATCTATAGAAAAAAAAATGCCCTATGCAATCTATTTGCAATGTTAGCATTGTTCATTGTTATTCTATATTGCTGTATTTGGACAACATTTGTATAATGTTGAGAATTGTTTTTTATCAAAATCGGTTGTATATAATTAATTAGGGCAAATAAACAGGTTTGATCGATTCATACCTAACAATTATCCTTTTAATTCGATACCTAATGATAAGTGACGTTATTATGTGCTTAATATTATTTAGACTCCGAAAAACCAGTAATAAATGCGTGCAAATATTACACTGGTATTCATAATTTTCTTCTTAGATTCTGAAAATCCAGTTATTTTCAACATGCTACCTAACATGAAACTTAATACTGATGAGGGTGTCATGACTGCTTTAGTGTCCTGGATAGAGCCATCTGCTACCGATAACTCTAACGTGCAAACACTGACTTCAAGTCATAATCCAGGCCAATCCTTCAGTTTTGGCGTTACAAAAGTGACATACACTTCAACTGATTCTTCAGGCAATACAGTAACGGAAACCTTTACTGTAATTATTAAAGGTAATCTATCCAGCAACCAACCAACATATTAAACTACCTAGCTAGCTAGCTGAATGAATATTGAAAATAATAATAAAAAAATATGCCCAAGGCATAATGTCAACCACAGAATGCCTATAAAATCAAAAACCGTAGGCCAGCTGCAGTTGTAGAGCCGAAATATCAGCAGAGCCTAGAAAAAGGCTTGCCGCGAAATATACCCAATAAGGGAGTGTTCATAAATACTTTGGTGGTGGTGGTAGTGTTGGGGGGGGGGGGAAGTTGAAACTTCGGACATGAAAAAAAAAATTGATCCCCCTTTTTTGGTTCGAAATTTTTTTTGATCCCCCTTTTTAGGGTCTTAAATTTTTTTGGGCCCCCTTAATAGCCTCATACAAAAAACAGCAAATTGCAGAGGCCTACTTACAGAATCCCTAGGGGGGCTTGACCGGTTCCATCCTATTCAATGGTGGATCCTGACCAGTAAAGGTAAAAATTGAGATATGGGCAGTCCATGGCGACAAGCAACTGGCCCAGGCCTAAGTGTGGTGTCCTCTTCTCAACACAAGTGCAGAACCCTTGCAATATTCGTTTGTATTTATGTAGTTTCTCATAGCAAAATTTTAAAGCATCATTTTTGAATTTTGTAAAATGGTGTTCACCTTACCCACCCATACCAGGTGTGGGCAACGGTCTTAAAAATAAAAATCTTATCATGTTACTGATGTTAAGGGGTGTTGAATCATATGTAAGCATAACAGTCGTGAAGATATCAATTTTCCTACTAATTTTCTTGATTTTTAAAAACAAATTGTTGGAGGGAAATATTTTAAAATAGCCTACTGCAATCACATTGAATATGGAAAAAAAGGTGCCATAATATACCAGCCCGTACTAGCAATCTAACAGGAAAGAGCAAATAGCCCGTACAATTACAATTACCCTAACCCTAATGGTCGAAATAAAAAAATAATTCGTTACATGTATAGAACTTCGAATGAATGTACATATGGAATTCTTGCCTAGGGGGAATAATTAGCAAATTGTTTAAAAACAATTCGAAATTTCCAATGTGGCTCACAATAATAATAATCTTGGTATTAGTCATGTAGAACATTCATGTGAAAAAAACCGTAAAGTTAAGTATGGACACAATTGTTTTTGCTGAAATAATAAGATTTGGGTGTGTAGAATAAGAATCTGCGGGTGCCAACCTGGGCATCCTTGACATTTTGAGAAATTCAACGATGGCTTCGCCATAAATGATAATTATCTATTCAACCCTAGTTATCAAACTATGGAGTTATACTAGATAAACTAAGTATCCAATGAACAGTGTATGGCACTTGTAACATATAGGTGCCGATACTTCAAATTCAAATGGAAGCCAAATTCCAATTAATTTTAAAATATGGCCCCTAACATCAAATATCCTGCGATAAAATATACATGAGTACTAGGTTATGTTGTTAGACACAATCCATTTATTTCTATACTTTTTAACTTGTAACATGACGTCATCAATATGGTTCAGCCAAAACGTGAAACATCTTCAAAAAATACTTGAAATTTATAAGTATTACAGCCTTCAAATCGAAATCATTGTATCAATGACATTATAAATGTACCTTTGAATCCTAGCAATTACAACATAAATTCAAGTGTTTTAAATGCACCAAAACGAAATAAAACGAATATGGTGCAAATCGTCGAATGCATAGGGAATTCATTTTTCACACATATTGCACTTCAATTTATAATGGTGATCCATTTTTATTTATCGGCCCGATTTACCTGTTTTCACTTGGTTATGATCATATAATAGGTACATTTCTAATTGTTTCATTGACACAATTTATACTTGAAGGTAATATATAGAAATTTGTGTCAAGTAATAAAATTTTTTTGAAGATTATTAAGTTTTTGGCCTCTGCCATATTGATTGACGTCAGTTACAACTTTTAAACGTATCAAAAAATATATTTATTGTGTCTAATCAACATAATCTAAGTAACTTCATTTTTATATTTTATCGCAAGTCTTTGCTGTTATAGGGCCATTTAAAATATTAGATATGCTTCCATTTTGAATTTGGTGTAGACTCAATGTACAAGTGCCATGCACTTGTTCATTGGATCCGATAGGACCTATCTAGTAAACTCCATAGTTATAGGGTTGAATAGATAACTTTTGCCATTTATGGCGACGCCATGTAGGATTTCTCAAAACGCCCTAAGGTGCCAAGGTGGCACCCGGCAGATTCTTAGTCTACACACCTATCTATCATTCAGCAAAAAAAAAAAATTGTGGTCCATACTCAACTTTACGGTCAGGCCATAATTGGACCATATCCCCTGGACTATATGGAACAACGCAAATTAAGTAATCGATAGGGAAGGTTGTTTTGAATGTTAGCATCTAGCGGTGTGGTAAACTAATTTCTTTAAACATCTGCTGATGGAGAAAAATATTTGCCGGATGTAAAAGGAAATATGGTCCGGCAGGAGCCATAGTCGGGGTCCATAGACGAACAATGGAATAAAGCGTGCCTGGGGCTGGGGGTCCTGGGAAATACCATCTTGGAGGGTGGACGCGCATGTCAAGGGATCTTAAGAACACCATTTGCCGCATCGCGTCACCTAAAGACCCCTATTTTGTTTTTTAAATTCTACAAAATGTCACCAAAAGGAACCCCATTTTTTGGCAAAATTTTGGAAATGTTCACTCAAAGACCCCTAAATTTCTAAAAAAAGACCACATTTGGAGAAATTTGCAAATTTTGTCCCTGAAACCCCCTTATGTTGGGGCGTTTTGGCTGTCTCTAATCACTCACCCAAAGACCCTCGTTTTTTTAGTCTGTCACCGAATGACCGTGGGCAAGTTCGAAGCCAAGAGCCTTACACCCATATCCATTTCAATGTGATGCCCCCCCCCTTCAGGAAGCGTGAACGGCCCAAATCAAGCGCACCAAAATGGCTGTAGTTGGAGTTGTTATTGCTCTACTATATTTTGCTTGTTTGAGTTGCAATATTACATGATAATTGGCATCTATCTTTTGATGGACTTCCATAAAGTCTTGATACATTTTGCAATGACGCTGTAAAAGAAAAAAACAAACAGTGACAGAGAGAAGGGTTTGCTTGTTTGTTTATTTTAAAGATCCTGGAATCCACGATTTAATATATTACTTTAGAAAATACCTTCCAATCAGGAACACAGGAATATCACAGACACTTGATTTTGGTACGACAAATAGCTTTGGGCCGCTTCTTTCCATTGATACCTAAAATAAGTACCCTCCTTCCTGGCATTAATGTCCTATAAAACGTCATAAAGTTTGTGCTTCAGCAAAAGTACCCATTTCCATAGCCACAACAGTGTGGAATAGGGGAATGGAATTAAATTTTTCTGGCCAAACCTTTCGGAGTTTCCTCTTTTCATCCATATCTTTTTTTTTCTCTAACTTTCATGTTCCGTGCCTTTTTTTCTATTCCCTTCTCTTCTTTTTTTTCTGTCGATCTCCTTTTTTTTCTTTTCTACCTTCCTCCTCCTCCCTCTTGTGGGCGGTCCCGGTTTGCCTTTCCCGTACCCTCTCTTGGCCCTTTGCTTTTCCATCCATTTTCCTCCTCCGAGAGGGTTCCTCCTCGTTGGCACCTCGGTCCTCCGTAAAGTGCTAATGGGGATGTTGGTAACTTATTGCTGATAACCCACGGAACTAATAAACTCTAAGCTATCCTGTGATAACCAAATTTACAGGAATCAGATGTTCAGTAGTACGAACATCACAATGGGTGTAAACCACCCCCTTCGGGATTTTGTACATAACCCGGAGCTAGCATACATTTGTAACCATCCTCAAGTACAAAAGGTTTGAGTGATTAAAATGTTGAACCGGCTGACCAGGGGGCGCTTGAAACATGATTCTTAGTGCCGCAAATGGTGCCTTAAGGTGGTTCCCATGTGTACCTCAAGAGTTACTAAATAGACTAAAGATCATTTTCCCAATATGTTGTCACATCGTAACAATTTAAAACCAAAAGAATTTTTTTTTTTTTTTTTTTTTTTTTTTAATTCTTTTCAAATGTGTTTCAAATGTGTTAAACAATTTACAGGTTTTTTCATATTTTTTACATTTTGAATTTTTCTGGTGAACCCTACCTCCTATTTTCATTTTTTCGCAGATTAGAAAAGCAGTGTACTCTTCATATTTCCTGCTGCGGTTAACATAGAAATACCCTAACTCAAGATATGGGCATTGTTTTCCCAAAAAACCATGATTTTAACACATTTTGGGCAAAAATAATGGCCATATCTTGAGTTTAAGTATTTCGATGATACCCGCACAAGGAATTATGAAAGAACACACCTGCTTTCATAATCTGCCTAAAAAATGAAAATCGGAGTAGGGTTCACCAGAAAACATTCAAAACCGTAAAACTATGAAAACCCTGTATTTTGTGATTTTTGACATCTCAGAGCTGAAAAAAGCAGTGGAAATAGTAAGGAAGGGACCGCCAGGTACTGCGTCATGATGACAAATACACTCCAACACGGTTGATCTAGAGTTCTGTTGTTTCGTTGGTGAATTATGTATAGGCATATAATTTGGTTGGATAATGGTAAACAATTTTATGATAGGAAATATTGATATATTTCGAAAGTGGGGAACAAGAACCGTTTTCGGTCTCTACAGGTGATGTGAACTCATCAAGTTTTTCCGGGTATGCGTATTTAGTGGGCAGTTTGGCTTTGCATATAATGTTAATGCTGCGTTGTTTTCGCTGTGGAGATATATAGTGTTGTTTTGAACAAAACCATGTGGTAGATCTTGGTATCGATAGGCCATTGGTTAGCTTAAAACAATTTCATTAATAATCCATGTTTTAGTGTAGTTTTAGTTAGACAGCGAACCGTAGGCATCATAGAAGCTCAAGAGTTGCATTTGGTTCAAACAGAAAGACAAGAAAAAAACAAAACCCTTATCCTGTCAGTAGATCTATTAGCAGTGAATCCAATTCGTGGTCTCCCTTCATCCAATTGGTTATCGACGTGTTATTGTTTGGTGGGGTAATACATGGCTGAGTGGTTGTCAAGTGGTAGGGTGGGGAGTCCTCTACGCACAAAGAGCCACCCTTAATTAAAGGGCTAGCCGTTTTCAATGGCGGCTTACCCTTGATGTCTGGTTGGCGTAGTTGTGGTAAACTTCGCACTGACCATGATGTCTGCCATGTTGCTTGCCCGTTTAAGTGCTAGTAATGGAGGTTTAGGGAATAAGTTCGATAATGTTGGGTGTGATTCAATTTTAACCCAATGTTTCATGAGAGCACTTTAATTACATGTTCTATTGCGGGGTATATGTGATTACGAATACAAGTGGGTTTGAGTTGGTTTTACCTTTCGATGTTTTGTTAGATGAATTCAAGTAGGCCCTACGATTTTTGTGTTTAAGTCAAGAGTGATTTCATTTTACAGTGGTCGGTGTATCCTCTTTATACGCGTTGTCGTGAAGAGGTCGACATTTTGTATGGGAAATAGTTTTCGCGTGTACAGCATCGAGCGTATATGATTGTTTCACCTTTAATAAGAGCTTTGAAGACAGGGGGACTGTGGGCTGAGGTGGGTAGTAAACCATTGATGAGTGTCTGTTGGTTTTGGAGCACTCTATGGTCCAATAGGCCAGTGTTTTCGAACATGAACTTTAATATTTGTAGATAAGAGACGTGACGGTTGTCTGATATTTCAAAGGTAAAATTTCAGTGGTCGTGGCAGTATTCATACGGTTAATTGAGTTTAGTAGATCATCTTTAGAGCCTTGGTAGAACATGAGAATATCATCCCGATATCGACGATAGAAGTAAATGTTGGTATCTGTTAATATGTATTTCTTTTCACGCCAATACATTACCAGATCAGATATTTCTGGCGAGCAAATGTTATCCCTTGACTTGCACACATGTTGGATATAAATCGCCATCAACTCAAAACATTCCGTTTTAAGATAGGTGGTAGAATTCTTTCACAAATGGGCGCGGAGGCTTGGGTATGCGATTATTTGATATCTGAGTTTTCGAGTCGCTCACATACTATGTCAATGCATCATCCTGGGTATATTGGTATACAGACTTGTTACATAAATCACTTGTAGTGTGGGTTGGTGTGTATTCCCGTAGGATTTCATGCTAAAATTGATTTTGTTGCTGTTTGGGTTTAAATCGTCCCTAAACTGGTCAGAAAATGAGGGGTGCAATTTCCTACTGATGCCCCCTTCTCCAAGGGGCAAATGTTTCTACAGGAAAATCTAAAATCGAGTTCCTTGGTGTTAAAATTACATAAACGCGTTCGTCTCGTCATAAGAATTAGAAAAAGTATATAATGTTTTCTTAGGTTCCAACCTTTAGTTAAAGCGGTATTCCCGATAATGGTTCAAGGTCAACCTGGGGGTAAATGCTCCGATGTTGTTGCAAGTGGTGTCACATGATTTCCTTGGTCATTACTGAAACAAAAATGCCATTTTTACATTGATCTTGTCACATTTCACCATTGCCGACCCATCCAGGAAAGGTTCTCTGGTGACCCCCATAGGACCGTGTAGACCCTTGCGACATCTTGCTATGTACTTAGCCAACCAATGTCCCACACTGTAAAATAATTAAATACATTTTTGGATCCTGTGAACAATACACACACGTAAGAACCAGTTTCAACAAAATCTGAGGCATTGGGTAAATTTTTACCCATGATTACCTTGAATCATTTGGGGCTGTAGCGCTTAACTAAAGGTCTGAACCAGGCAAAAATCATACGTTGTTCTAATCCTTATAAGGAACGAACATGTATATACTTAAAACACAATTTTGACTCGATTGTCCAAATTTTCCTGTAGCAACATTTCCCCCCTTGAGGAAGGGGGAAGCAGTCCGAAAATTGCACCCCATCATTCTGACTGTCTGTGGTCCCTCTTGAATGAAAAACAGCAAGAAAATCAACTTTAGCACCAAAATCCTAACGGGAACTGTTTCACATTGACATACCAACCCACCTCTTGTGACTAGATGATCTTCACTGGGGAGTTCAAGTCGGCTAATATGTTGATTAACTCAGGTTAATCTTTCAAGTATGTTTTCGTGTTTTTGCACAATTGGAAGAAGGAAATAGTCTAAGTACTCTGATATAGGCCTAGTCGGTGAAATTTTTTTTTTAAAATTTTTTTTTTTTTTTTTTTAAACCACTGATAATTTGTCGCCCGCGAAGTCTGTGTGTCTGGCTTCTTTTTGGGGCTTGCTAGTAGATATAGTTTGGTAACTTAATGGTAGATTTTTGGTTAGAAGAATATCCCACGTGTTTATCAATGTGTCTTTCTACAAACAAATCATCGTACTAATTGGTCTACCATTGCAGCTGTCTCGCACGTCCCTCATGGTCAGTTTTTCCTCAATAATTGGAAAGCTGACAATTGACGTTGTGCTTCAGCGATATATTGTGATCGGGACACTACTGCACAGGCTTTCCTTGTCAGGGTTGATTAAAGAGATTTGTTGTTCTTTTGATTTTTGTTAGAGCTACCTTTCAGATTTGGATATGTTCGATATAGGTTTGATGCCTGATTTTAGATAATTCATACATGTTCGTCGATGTATTCTTCGAGGGATGTGTTAAATATGTGTGGGTCCCCATTAGATGGGGAGTTTAAATAGGGGTTGCTTGTTTGTTTTATTTCTCATTAGATATTTCTTCGCAGATCTTGCTGCAAGTTATAGAAATCACGCAGTATATGGGAACGGGGAGGCATGTTTGGTGTGGGAATGATTTGAACCCTTTGCAAGGCTATTATTTCGATATCGGAAAGTTGATAGTTGTGTAGTTATATATAAACCGTTTACATTGTTCAGGTCGAGGTTGATGTTGTCTCGAGTTTAGAAGAATGCTTTAGTTTGCAGATTTTGTTGTTAGAAACTCGTGTAATTTACTGGGCTTACTGTTTTTGTGTCTTGAACGCTTCATTTTTTAGAAACTAGATGTATTATATTACGTGGGTCGTATTTGCAATGGTGTGATATTTATAGATATTTATTTATTGCAACACAATCAAAAAACTCTTTTGCGATATGGTGGCCCCTGAAAAGAGCCGTTTGGTTTTTTCTCTGCTTTTACGAAGCGTTAGGCTTGTTACCCGCGCCTGATGTAACGGCGGGAGGTTGACTGGATTCTCTGCGATCTAAGGCTTGCAGTTTTACCCTGAACAGTGACAGACACTTGTGCTGTTCTGCTCGTCGATGATAAGACACAGGGCAGTTTCTGCTTCCTCGATGATGCTGTCGATCTCGGTTGTGAGTTGTTCTGCGATACGTTGATACTCAGCCGCCAAGTTGCGTGACATGCGACGGACAAACTGGTTGGTCTTGGTAAGGTAGAGCGTTTTAAATTCTTGCGAGAAATCTATGCCTTGTGGCGGTGTTGGAAGTACAATACCACGAGTGATCTGTGGCGTGTTGCCGTTGTTAAGCTCGTCGGCAATAGAATCGTGTCTCTGGATAATTTGAACACGTCTTCTAACCAACGGGAAAATGCGGTTCAGATAGCCGGTAATTGTACTGAAATTCTCATTAGTGACTACCAAATTGCCCGTGGTAGGGCGCCCCAGTTTTTCTAGGTTGCTGGAACCAGCTGTGTCCTGCTCGCTGTCTGATGATTCAGCTTCTTGGTTGATAGGTTTAGGTATAGGTTGAGTAGTTGGTCGATTCCTGTTCTTGTCCACGTCGCTGGTGTTGCCTACCTTTTTAGGTGGATTAAATTTCTTAAACTGCTGCGGTCGTTTAGACATGGTGTAGGTAAAGAGAGTATGTTGTTCGCGGATGTGTGCGTTCAACAATAGAAATACCCATAACTCAAGATATGGGCATTTTTTCCCAAAAAACATGATTTTAACACATTTTTGGGAAAAAATTGCCATATCTTGAGTTATAAGTATTTCTATGATACCCGCAGCAAGGAAATTATGAAAGAGCACACCTGCTTTCATAATCTGCAGAAAAAATGAAAATAGGAGGTAGGGTTCACCAGAAAAAATTCAAAACGTAAAAATATGAAAAACCCTGTACTTTGTGATTTTTGACATCTGAGAGCTGAAAAGCCAGTGGAAATGTAAAATGAAGACACATTCTTTTGGTTTTAAATTGTTAAGATGTGACAACATATTGGGAAAAATGATCTTTAGATCTATTTAGTAACAAAGTTTGTACAGGGGTCAAATATTTAAATTGATCCAATCATGTTGAAAAGCACACCATGTTATGTGTCTAACCATAAGGATTCAGAAAAGGTATAGTTTGTAATATGTACAGCCTAAAGTTTCAGAGTTATAGGCTAAAAACAGCAAAAATCAATAATAAGGGTCAATTTCAATTTTACATGGGTCAATTTAAAGTTGCTCCGATTTGGATAAAAAATGGTGCAAATTATTGGTGGAGTTCATAGGGTTAAAATAAGGAATAATTTTAACTGTCTTAAATGTTTAGTTTCCGATATAGGGGGCACAGAAGGTCAACGTCCATTGCATTCAATGGGGCTTGATCTTGTTACCCCCCTACTTTCTTAAGCAAGCATTTATAATAAACTGAAATAATAAAGCAAGTAAAATAAACTGAAAATAATATGCAGCGAGATTGACCAAGTGTATAAACAAGATTGTAGCTACCTACGAACCTTTTACTGGCATAATGTCTTTGGGACAGATTCCGAGAAACCAGTTATCGATAACGTACCAGATAACATCATACAAAGCACTGATAGCGGTGTTGCTGTAGCTATTGTAACCAACTGCAACCGACAATTCTGGACTTCAAACCATGACATCAAGTCACAGTCCTGGGGAGTCTTTTTCTATTGGTGTCACAACGGTCAACTATTCGTCTA